>CAUYSK010073537.1:0-27078 GCA_963575035.1 Avahi laniger | reverse complement strand
CAATTAATTTCTTTCTATATTTGGTAGAGATGAGGTCTCGCTCTTGCTCAGGCTGGTCTCGAACTCCCGAGCTCAGAACGATCCGCCCACCTTGGCCTCCCAGAGAGCTAGGATTACAGGCGTGAGCCACCGCGCCCGGCCTAAAATGTCTTTATTAACATAAAAGTTTTAAATATTATATAGAATATACAATAACAAAAAAGAACTATAAAATATAAAGAGCTCCTAAAAATCAATAAGAAAAAATAATAGCCTGGTAGTAAAAAAATGGGTAAAGGGTGGAAACAGACAGTTCGCAGTAAAATCACACAAGGCTCTTGAAGATGTCAAAATACCTTCACTCATCCTTTGAGAAGTGCAAACAAACCCCAGAGATTCCATTTTTTTAACCCACAGGTTGTGTGAAGCCGGGACGCTACAGCGGAGGTGCGGGCGCCCGTGCCCAGACAGGGAACTGGGTCTAAGAAAGCACATGCATTTTTTACTCTGAGCTGAGCCCTTACCCCCACACCCTGGTCACGTCAAACCGTCCTAAACGGTGAGGGTGCAAGATTAACTCCTGCCAGGTGGCCGGGAGAAGAGATACTAGAAACCGTCGGTGTCCAGGAAAGACCACAAAACCCACAAGGTCCGGCTCACTGTGGTGGCATCGCGCAGCTGTGTACAAGGCTGGGGTGGCCCCCTGAGCTTGGATCGCGGAGGGCTTCACGGGGCCGTGGAGAGGTGGAGAGAAGCCCGGAACAGAACGGAGAAGGAGAGGGAGACGTTTGCGTTTCCTGCTTGCACAAACAATCCTCAGAAATGTCTGTTTCCGTGGGATGCAGGAAGGGGGCTGCTGGGGCAGGGATGCTGGTCGGCTTGTCTGTCTTTCCAAGGAGACTTTTTATACATACAGTCACGCCCCCATAACGACGCTTGGTCAAGGTCAGATTGCATCTACACGGCCCCATCAGATTATAATACCTTATTCTTACTGTGCCGTTTCTATGTTCAGATAGGTTTTTTTTGTTTTTTGTTTTGAGACAGGGTCTCCCTCTGTTGCCCAGGCTGGAGTGCAGTGACATCATCACAGCTCACTGCAGCCTCCAACTCCTGGGCTCAAGCGATCCTCCTGCTTCAGCCTCCGGAGCAGCTGGGACTACAGGCGCCACCATGCCCAGCTAGTTTTTCCTATTTTTAGTAGAGACGGGGTCTCGCTCTTGCTCAGGCTGGTCTTGAACTCCTGAGCACAAGCGATCCTCCTACCTTGGCCTCCCAGAGTGCCGGGATTACAGGCGTGAGCGACCGCGTCCGGCCCCTCGTTCCTTTTCGTGGCTGAGTGATATTCCGCTTGTGGATGGAGCACGTTGGGTTTATCCATCCATCTGTTGGCGGACACTTGAGTTTTCCCACTTTTTGGCTGTTGTGAATCTGCCGCTGTGAACGTTCGTGTGCGGGTTTTCGCGTGAACGCCTGTTTCCAATTCTTTTGGGTCTATACCCAGGAGGGGAATTTCAGGGTCATAATGGGTCCTGTTCTACAGAAGGGGAAACCGAGGCCTAGAGAGGAAGGTCAGTGGCTCAGGGGCCTGGAGCTCAGAGAGGTCAAGCCACTGCCTGTTCCTTGTTCAGATGGGGAGACTGAGGCCCAACAGGGGACTGTGGTCCAGGGCTTGTGGTCCCGCCAGCTCAGTCAGGAGGGCGCCCCACTGGGGTGCAGTCTTAGGCTCCCCCAGCAGGGATCCAGGGCTCAGGGTCCCATTGGCGCCCAGCTGCCGCGTGAGCATGGCAGGCCCTGCCCTCCCCAGGCCTTGGACTCTGGGGACTAGGATGGGCCCCACCGCAGACACCCCCGGCCACCCCCTGCAGGCCCCGCCACCGCGTCCTCCGTGTCCTTCCATCGGAGCGGGGTGCTCAGGCTAAAACCCGGCAGCTCTGTTCGTCTCACCACCGCGGCACTCGCTGGTCTCTTGTGAGGCTTTAAGTTTTTCGGATTCCCGGCACAGAGTGTGAAATACCCGGGTGGGCTTAACGGGGCGGGGTGACGGAGCAGGTGCAGGGGGACAGGCCTGGGGGCCACGTCTGGAGACCTCGGGTCAGCATGAAAACACACCCCCTGCGAGGGCCGAGCCGTCCTGGATGGAACAGACGTCTTCCCGCCTCTCAAGGAAAGAGAGGAAGAAAAGAGACTGAGAGACAGAGACAGAGAGAGACAGAGACATCTCAGGCCGGAGCCCTCCCGCCCTCCCTGCCCAGGTCTCCCCTCTGTCTCCCAGGGGCTTGGCCACCCCACCCGTGACCCCCAGCCCCGTGATCGTTGCCGGTTGCAACACCCACAGTTGGTGCAGGAAGGGGCTGAGGCTGTAGCTTCCGGCCCGACCCCCAGAGGGTTCTGTGGACCCTCCCTTTACAACCCCCCAACCAGTCCCTCCCCTCAGGAGGCCCCCCCCACCGAGGCACCCAGCCGGGAGCGGGGACAAGTGGCCATTGAGGAAACAGACCCAGAAGGGAAAAAACGTGCAAAGTAGGAGGTCTCGGCCTGGGAGCAGCTCCCCTGGCAACTTGTGCATCTGCCTGAGCCAGCAGTTGGTGTGCGGGTGTTTCCTCCCTCCTTCCTCCCTCCCAACAGCTTCATTGAAATATACCTCATATACTGTACAATTCACCCATTTAATAATTCAGTGGCATTTATTTATTTTATTTATTTTTAGAGACAGGGTTTCACTCTGTCGCCCAGGCTGGAGTGCAGTGGCGTCATCATAGCTCACTGCAGCCTCCAACTCCTGGGCTCAAGCGATCCTCCCAAGTAGCTGGGACTACAGGTGCCACCACGCCTGGCTAATTTTTCTATTTTTTGTATAGATGGGGTCTCGCTATGTTGCCCAGGCTGGTCTCGAACTCCTGGGCTCAAGCGATCCTCCCGCCTCAGCCTTGCAAAGTAGCATTTGATACATTAACAGAGTTGTGCAACCATCATGACTATCCAATTCCAGAACATTCCATCATTCCAAAAGGAAGCCCTGTCTCCATCAGCAGTCACTCCCCATCCCCTCCCCAGCCCCTGGCAACCACGAATCCATGTCCCGTCTCTGGATCTGCCTGTTCTGGACATTTCCTATAAATGGAGTCTCACACTGTGTGTCCTTCTGTGTCTGGCGTCTCTCACTGCGCACGATATCCTCAAGGTCCATCCGCGCTGTGGTCTGTGTCAGAGCCTCGTCCCTTTCCGTGGCCGAGTTATGTTCCACGTGTGGCCGGACCATACTGTGTGTACCCGCTCACCCGTCGATGGACACAGGGTTATCACACTCGCATTTGTGTGGGGTGGTTTGACCTCTGTGCGGTGGGGCTCTTCTCACCATCCCCATGTGACAAGTGGGGAAACCTGAGCTCAGAGAGGTGGAGCTTCCAGCCTAGAATCGCAAAGCTCAGCAGGATTCAGGCCCAGGCTGTGAGGCTGGAGCCTTGGGGTGCAGCTGCCCACGTCCCCTGCAGGGGACGCCTGGAAGCGAGGTGGCTCCGAGTGCTCAGCTGTCGCGGGAGAAGGGGGTGCCCGTCGGACAGTAACACCAACAACAGCGATGGCAATACCTGGAGGGTTGGACTCGCCCCCATCGAGAGCCTGGCACGTCCCCAAAATCTAATCCCTGGAACCTCCCCTTGTTGCTGTGGCACCGTCATCAGCTGCCTTTACAGGTGGGGAAACTGAGGCCCAGGAGGCCAAACATCTGGTCCCAGCTCGAGCTGACTGATAGGGGAGACGGCTGGGACGTTTCTGTTGAAATAAGAATAAACAGTTGGTGGCCGGGCGTGGTGGCTCACGCCTGTGATCCCAGCGCTCTGGGAGGCCGAGGCGGGAGGATCCCTTGAGCCCAGGAGTTCGAGACCAGACAAAGGGCAGCTGGCGAGATTCAAAGGGCCTGTGCGTGAGGCAACCGCTGGGAACCGTCTGCTCCCCGGCTCCAATCACCGCCCCTCGGTTGTGTAAGACGACGACATTCGGGGAAGCCCGGGACGTAAATCCAGAAACCCTTTGGACCATTGTTAGCGCGGAAAAGTCTCAGAATGAAATGTCAGAAAACTTTATCTTTTGCTTCCCGAATTCGGTGAGCTCTTCCCCCCACTCTGTTTCTGTAGGTTTAGGCTTTTCATAGTGACAAGTCAGTTTTGAATAAATGAATATCTCCTCTGCGCCTGGGTTTGTCCCCCCGGCACTGCGGACACTGCGGCTGGACTGTCCTCCGGGGTGGGGCCGTCGTGGCCGCTGCAGGTGCTGAGCAGCGTCCCTGTCCCCCAACCCCCACGCCAGGAGCTCCCCCAGTGTGACAACCACAAGTGTCCCCAGATATGGCCCAGTGTCCCCTGAGGTTGCAGGGTCACCCCTGCAGTGAGAACCACTGACTTGTAGGAAAAAATGAATCCTCAAGACAAAAGCCGGGGAGAAAGGTGTTTCCGTGGGGTCCCAGGTGGGAATTGCGGGGACACATGTGGCTCTGGTCACCCACCTTCTCCTGGTTCCCCGGCCCTGTCCCCAGCCGAGTCGGCGTCCTAGTGGTTTCCAGCTCAACCTATCCTGATGGGGATGTTCGATGGCCCCTTTTGTCCGTCTGCAGCATGGATCACCCTGTCAGCTGTTCTTAAAAGCCTGGCCCGGGGCTCTGGCCGAGCACTGGCCATCCTGGGACACCCAGTTTGCAGATGAGGATTCAGAGGTGCAGGCACCGCGTCCCACTTTGTGGGGCCACAGGGACTTCCTGGGTGCAGGCGTCTCTTTTGGGGAGGCAGAGGGGTATGCGTCACGCTAGGGTCACGGCCACGCTGCCCACTTGTCCGGGAAACCCCGGCCTGGCTGGGGCTGCAGCCAGCGTCCCCTGTCCCCTAAGCCCAAAGCCCCTGCACGTTCCCCAGAGTCTGGATGTGACCCCTAAACTCCCTGTGGCCCCCAAGGTCGAAGGAGGAAGTGGGGCACTGGCCCAGCCATGGGGCAACCGCAATGGTCTCCCCGCATCGGGGCTATATAAGAGGCGAGGGCGGCAGGGGGCCTGAACCCAGAAGATGGCCCGCAGCCCTGCCCTCGCCTCTGTCCTGCTGACTTTGCTGCTGGGCGGTGAGTGGGGCCAGCGTTCCCTCCACCCAGCCCAGTGGGTCCGGCTGATTCTGGGGACATGTCCACCCACCAGGTCCAATCCAGTGCCCTCCTGGCACAGCTGGGGAGACTGAGGCAGGACTGGGGCAGGACAGCATGTCTCGAGGGGAGGAGATGATGAGAGAAGGGGGAAGCCTGGATGGTTGGACTCAGTTTCCCATCTGTAAAATGGGCAAACTCAGCCCTTCTCTCCCAGGGACACTGAGGGGATTGCTATAGCAAGTGCTCAGAGGGGTCACTCCCATGCGTGCATGAGTGAGCGTGTTGGGGTGGCAGGCTGGCATGTGACCAGCTTGGGCAACATAGCAAGACCCCATCTCCACCCAAAAAAAAAAAATTAGCAGGACATGGTGGTAGCACCTGTAGTCCCAGTACTCTGGAGGCTGAGGCGGGAGGATCACTGGAGCCCAGGAGTTGGAGGCTGCAGAGAGCTGTGATGATGCCACTGCACTCCAGCCTGGGCGACAGAGAGAGATCCTGTCTCAAAAAAAAAGGAGCCTCTCCCCTGGCCATCAGCGGACGCCCGTTTTGCAGACGGATTCGGAGCTCAGAGAGGTCCACGGCTCGGGCTGCCTGGGCCCTGACCCTGCCGCCCCCGCAGGTACAGCCCAGGCCGCGGAGATCGTGGGCGGGCGGGAGGCGCAGCCGCACTCGCGGCCCTACATGGCGTCCCTGCAGGTGCGCGGCACCCGGGGCAGCCACTTCTGCGGCGACACCTTGATCCACCCGAGCTTCGTGCTGACCGCCGCGCACTGCCTGGAGGACATGTGAGGCGCGTGCGCGGAGGGCCGGCTGCGCGGGGTGTGGGGGGGTCTCGTCGCCCCTCCCTCCAAACTGGACCTGGGGCAATGCGAGGGCCAGAGGGGTGTCCTCTGGGGCGCAGTCTCCAAGGGAGGGGCCTGTGGTGGGGCTGGGGCGACAGGGCACACCCACCGAAGAATGAGCACTCCACCCCGCAGCCCCGCCCACCTGGTGAATGTGGTGCTCGGAGCGCACAACCGGCAGACACCCGAGTCCACGCAGCAGCAGCTCCGGGTCGCTGAGGTGTTCCGGCACAACTATGACGCGGAGAACCACCTGAACGACATTCTTCTCATCCGGGTGGGTGCTGGGGGCCCGGGGGTCGGAGGGGAAAACCAGCCGGGGCCCTGGGACCCCCCCCACCTCTTCCGTCCTTCAGCAAACATGTATCGAGCACCTACTGTATACACAGCCTGGTCCCTGTTCTGTCACCCAGACTGCAGTGCAGTGGCATCATCACAGCTCACTGCAGCCTCCAACTCCTGGGCTCCAGCGATCCTCCGGTCTTGGCCTCTGAAGTAGCTGGGACTACAGGGGTGCGCCACAATACCCTGCTAGTTTTTCTTATTTTTTTTTAGAGATGGGGTCTTGCTATGTTGTCCAGGTTGGTCTCAAATTCCTGGGTCCTAGTGATCCTTCCACCTCACCCTCGGGAGGCGCTGGGAGTGAGATGGCTCTGTGCTCCTGCTGTGCCCCACCGCCCACTGGCCCTGTGCAGAGTCCCTCAGAGATGCCCTCATTTCCTCCAGCCTCCCCTCCCCCTCCCTGAAACAACCCCCTCCCTCCATGGTTCACTGTTCTCTGCCATCCCGCTGACTTGCACTCGGCTGTCTTATTTATGGGGTCTTCCGAGCCTCCTCCCTCCCTAAAAGACCAACTCCCCCAGACGCCGAGGATTTTGTCTGTGCTGTTCACTGCTGGGCCCCTGGGTCTTAGAACAGGACTGGGCATACAGTTGGTGCCTGATAAGCGTTTTGTGCATGAATGAATGCAATAGTGATGCATGCATCCAGGGGCGCCCAGGCAGAGGGAAGAGCACCTTGAGGGCCAGCAGAGGCATTCTGAAGCAGTGGGCGGTGCGGTAGGAGGGGCAGTCGGGTGGGGGGCGCAGAGTCTCAGGCCACCCTGCTCTGCCGCAGCTCCACCGCCCGGCCAACCTCAGCGCTGAGGTCACCACAGCCCAGTTGCCCCAGCAGGGCCAGAAGCTGCCCCAACCAGTGCCTGGCCATGGGCTGGGGCCGCCTGGGCACCAGCGCCCCTACGCCCAGAGCCCTGCAGGAGCTTAATGTCACCATGGTCACCTTCCTGTGCCGGCCGGAAAACGTGTGCACGCTCGTCCCCGGACGCACCGCCGGCATCTGCTTTGTGCGTACCCCCCCCCCGCCTCCCAGGGGCTGCCCTGGGACTGGGGGTACAGCTGCACTCTGCGCCTCTGTCTCCCCACCAGGAAGGCGGACACACCCATCATGAAGATGCAGCGGGTGGTGGGCGCCCATGTTGCACTCGGCCGTCTTTGTGGGTCCGGGGACTCCCTGTCCCGGTCCCTCTCGGACCTCGGAAGGTGCACGTGCCCTGTCTGCCCTCGTTCTGGGTCCAGGCATCCAGCAGGAGGCCCTACAGTGACCTCAGCCCCTCCCCCATTCACACATCTTAAAGAAACTTCCAGACCGGAAGCATTTACCCATGGACAGTTTGGGGCCGCCCCCCGCGCCCTGTGGCGGGCCCGGGTGGCTGACTGCTGCCCCCACCCCCCAGGGAGACTCCGGCGGCCCCTTGATCTGCAACGACACCCTCCAGGGCGTGGACTCCTTCGTGATCCGGGGATGCGCCAGCCGCCAGTTTCCCGACTTCTTCGCGCCCGTGGCGCTCTACGTGAACTGGATCCGCTCCGTGCTGCGCGGAGCGGGAGGCGAGGGCAGCCCCGGAGCCGCCCCCAGCCACAGACCCGCTGCGGGGCACTGAGCCCGGGCCTCCACGGGCCTAAAGGAGGAACTTCAGGCAGAGGCAGATCGTCACACCTCGCCCCCTGGGGCGTCAATAAAAGTTGAAACTCCCTCCGGCTCCTTCTGTCCTTCCCAGGTGGGGAGGGGTGGGGAGAGCTGCCCAGTGGCCCCCCCGTGTCCGAGGCCCGGAGCCCCAAACTCTGGGTGGGGGTGGGTCTCCCCACTGGGTGCTTCTACCCAGCTCCACCGGTGTGGTCCCTGGGCAAGTTGCTACCCCCTCTCTGTGCCTGTTTCCTCATCTGGAAAATGCAGTCGGTCCAGACATTCCCTAGCACTGTCCGGGGCTCCGCCCTGACCCTCGGGGCTCCGGCTCTGTCTCTCCCCGCCCCCGGGGACTCTTTGAGGACCAGGCTGGTGTAACACCCGGTGTGCAGGACAGAGCTGGGGAAGCACCTGGGGCCTGTGGGGCTCCTGGTCCAGCCAGGGGCAGATGGGAGGGCTGCCGGGGGGCTTCCTGGAGGAGGTGGCGATTCCTGAGCTGAATATCAAAGTGCGAATCAGGGCTGCCAGGCAGGGCCACAGCGAAGGCAATAGCCTGAGTCCGAGCGAGTTTGGGGTGTGAAGAGCAGCAGGACAGGCTGCGAGGGTGGGTGGAGCAAGGGAGGGGAGGAAAGGCGGTGGAGGCAGGGGACACCGGAGCATGTAGGGCCACTGGGGCAGCCTTGATGAGATGAGCAATGAGCATGGACTCTGTTTCTCAGGGGAAGGGTAGGCAGTGGAGAAGTCCCCTCTGGTGGCAGCCTGAGAAATGAATCGGGGTGGGCCCAGAAGGGGGGGGTTCTGAGGAAAGAGGCAGGAGTCACAGGCCAGCCATTGAGAAGGGTGAGTGACCACAAGAACGGGGCGCCAACTTGCTCCAGGACTCACCAGGAGTTGGAAGGCAGCTCCTTTCTTATTTACTCTGCCGCCACCTGGTGGCAGCGTACCAATGCGAGCAGGCAGAACACACAGGCTTGTTCCCCTTTCAGTTCTTTCAAACCTCAACCGACCCCCCAGCAGAGGTGTCTTACCTGCAGCAGCAGCGAAAGGAGCAGACCTGTGCAGAGGTGTGGCTGAATCTCAGGAAATGTATGCCGCTCAGTGTCTGGAGATGCCAGGAATGCCGTAGCGGTTTCTATAAAAGACCCAGAGGGACCTTTTGTTGCCCGCCATGAGGGGTAAATAAGGTTTGTGGCGGGGGATGTTCGAGTGAGCCCACTGATTGGAACAGGAAGACCCACAGCAAACCCAGTTTTCTATGGGCAGGAGCCCATGAGTGTGTAAAAGGTCATTCGGAGGAAAGTTCTGGAAAGCAGTGACCTGGGAGAGAGAGTCAAGTTTATTTTCTTACTGTGACGTAACTTAGAACAAGTAGAGTGCACACCTCTTAATTATAAGCTCGGTAATTCTATTTTTTAAATCGACACATGAGGAACAGCGTGACATTTCAATACATGTCAACAATGTATAACAATCAAGTCAGGGTGGTTAGCATGTCCATCACCCCAAACATTTATCATTCCTGATATTCGAAGCTCAGTGACTCTTTACATATGGATAGCTCCCCACTCCAATCTTAGAACTTCCCCAGCCTTGCAGAAGCCCCCGGACACCCCTGGCAGCCTATGCCACCCCCGTGGCTAACACATCCTACCTTCCTTGAGACATTAGTGGTTCACAAACCCTCAAAGACAGCGTTGTCTTATCCAAGAACCTTACAAACGGTAACTCGTTTAATCTTTGAGACAATTCCAGGAGACGGAGCCTATTATTCTATCTTCTGTTTTATGGAGAAGGAAACTGAGTCACAGAGAGGTTCATTTAGGGACCTCAAGTTAGACAGTGGTCGAGTGGCCGCACCAGAACCAGGGTAGGAAGCCAGAGTCAACACAGTATGTGTGAACAGAGCATGCAGGTGGTGTTCAGTAAGCGCAGCTGCAGTTAAGTTTAGTCTCCCTACCGGAGGCCAAATCCCCATAAAAACATGATCTCCTCCACTCTGCCCCTCCCCCTGGACTTGAAACAGGGCCGTGTATGCAGCAGGTGCCAACTAAACGCTCTACGGTGATTTTTAAGGCAGCAGGGTGGGGACCCCACCAGAAGGGGAAGGCGGCGAGACCAGTTAGCGTGTGTCCGACCAAGCTAGGGACGAAGGGCAGACACGGATTGAGTGCCTGCTGGGTGCCAGGCTCTGCGAGAACAGGGCAATTGTCCCCGCTGGAGAGAGATGGGGCTTCGCCTGCCTGTGGTCACACATTGGGACTCCCAAGGACAATCTGGACTCCAGCCCTGGCCAAGGCTCCAGGTGCCCCCGGGGCGCCCCCACCCCGCTGTTCCTGGAGCCCGGGTCGGTTGGGTTCCTCCCCCTCGCCTGCTCCCGGGGCCTGGAAGACGTTGCTTCTTGCGACAGCCTCAGCCAGGCGGTTGCAGCTCCAGTGTCCTGGGGGACTCAGGAAGGGGAACCAAGGAGTCGGGCCATGGAGGAGGGGGGCTGGGCCCCGGGAACCCCACCCCCATCGTCGGGTCTCCAGGTCTCCACCAGTCCCCCAGGTAGAAGCTCTCGGGCTCAGGTGGAGATGCAGGGTCCACCTCCTGCCCTGGGCAGGGGCCCCTTCTCCAGCACCCCGCACAGCCACCAGCCAGGACACTGCCTCAGGTGGGCAGGGGGTTGGCCAGGCTCAGGGAGGCCAGGGGTGGGAGGGCATCTTTCTCAGAATCTCAGCTGGTATCTGGAGACCAACTGTGGCCCTGAGTGGGAGTGAGTTCCCCATTGTGAGCAGCAACCAAAGGGAGGTGGGCAGCAAGGCTGGAGCCAGAGGCAGCTGCGAATCCCAGGGACCTGGGTTAAAATCGCAGCTCATGGGGGAGGCCCTTGATGTGCCTCAGTTTCCTCATCTCGAATGGGGAGCCGGTGGTCCTCCGGCACGACACCCCTCTGACATGTCGGGGCAGTGCTGGGTACACTGTGAACGCTTGACACAGTTGCGTGTTGCCATTATTGTAGTGCCCTGAGTAAACTGAGGCACATGGGGCCTGGGGGGACCCGGTCAAAGTCCCTGAGGTCTAGGTTTGCCAGGTTTAGAAAAATGCGGGCTGCCCAGTTTAATCTGCGTGTTAGAGAAACAATGACTAGTTTCGTACTTGAGTTTATCCCGTACAATATTTGGGACATATGCTAAAAATATGCTGTTTCTCTGACGTTCACAGATAATTGCATGTCTTGACTCGGTCTGGTGGCCCCGCTGGAGTCACGCCCAGCCTCGTCACAGCCCTCCCCCTCTCAGCACCCCCTTGTGCCCTGGGGAGGAAGTGGGGGCGCCGGCTGGCCGTGGGGCAACTGCAACGGTCTCCGTGCACCGGGCTATAAGAGGGGCCGGGTGGGCCCGGCAGGGCAGAGACCCTGGAGCCCGGCCCACCATGACCCTCAGCTGCTGCCGACCCTCCAGCCTTGCCATGGTCACCTCAGTCCTGCTGGCCTTGCTGCTGGGCGGTGAGTGGGGCCACGCGTCCCTTCTCCCGCTTCTCCATCTGCCCCTGGGTTTCCGTTCCCACCTCCCCATTGCATGTTCCACCAGGGCGGTCCCCTCATCCTACGGGGAGGCCACAGCTGGGACAAGGAGACCAGAAGAGGAGACTGAGGTTCCAAGTGAGGAAGCCACCACCATGAGCTCAGAGCCAGGGTTTATAAACCTGGGGACACTGGGCACCCTGTGGGGCTCAGCAGCCTGGTTCAAGCCCAGTTCAAGATAGGACTGTGCCCTGGTGGGGGGGACCATGCGCAGGCCCCTTCGCTTCTCTGTGCCTCAGTTTCCTTATCTAGGCAACAGGGGCGTGAACAACCCTGGCCCCCACATGCGCTCCCAGTGGGGATTCAGGGGGCTTCCCCGCAGGCGCTCACCGCCCCCCACCCCTGCGTGTCCCCAGGCCCCGCCCTGGCCTCCGAGATCGTGGGGGGCCGGCCAGCCAGGCCCCACGCGTGGCCGTTCATGGCGTCCCTGCAGCAGCGCGGAGGCCACTTCTGCGGCGCCACCCTGATCGCCCCCAACTTTGTCATGTCTGCTGCGCACTGCGTGAACGGCATGTGAGTGGCAGCGCGCGTGTGTCCTTCTCCCACCCTCGGTTTCCGCGACAGTGAGGCGCGGGGGTGGCGTGGGGGAGACTCCTCCCGGGCCCCCGGCCCACAGGGCCCCCGGGTCACCTCCTCCCCACCGCTCCTCGCCCGCAGGAACTTCCGGTTGGTGCAGGTGGTGTTGGGCGCACACGACCTGCGGCAACGGGAGGCCACCCGGCAGATGTTTGGCGTCCGAAGGGTCTTTGAAAACGGCTTCGATCCCGTAAACTTGCGCAATGACATCGTGATCCTCCAGGTGCCAGCGGGCGGGCAGGGCAGGGATGCCGCGCAGGTGCAGGTGTAAGATGGGGACAAGCCCCCAGAGGGCTGCGGAGAGACAGAGTGAGGCAGCCGGGGAAGCTGGGAGCAGTTGTCAATCAGCAAACCGTGGCTGGCATTATCTGTGGCCCTCGGGTCAGGGCCCTGTGGCCCAGGGCAGGGACAGCCCCCGGTCTCTGGGAAGTGGCGGGAGACTCGAGAGAGAAACTGCTCCAGTCCCACCCTCTCCACTTGCCAAGTCACGGGTCTCCACCGGAAAGCTTTAAGAGGAGAGTTTGATCATCATTCGTGTTGCCCATAGCGTGTCTTATTAAGCACCTGCTGTTTATTGCACTCAAGCCACACCCAGGGACAGCCCCCAGCAATGCCCTGAGCCGCTGCGGGCATTCCCACTTTACCAGTGGGGAAACTGAGGCTCAGGGTGTAGGCGGAGCAGTCTGCAGGGCAGGTTTCTTTTTCCGAAAGATCCCAGAACCATGGTGGAGGCTGAGACGGGGAAACTGAGGCTCAGAGAGGGAAGGGCCACCACCCACTGCCCCACGTGACACTCTAGTGCTCTGGCCCACTTGTCACAGCTCAACGGGTCGGCCAGCATCAACGCCAACGTGCAGGTGGCCAGGCTGCCGGCCCAGGACCGCGGCGTGGGCAACGGGACACGGTGCCTGGCCATGGGCTGGGGCCAGCTGGGCACGCACCGGCCACCGCCCAGCATCCTGCAGGAGCTCAACGTGACGGTGGTGACTGCCCGCTGCAACAATCGCGCCAACGTGTGCACGCTCGTGAGGCGCCGGCAGGCAGGCATCTGTTTTGTACGTACCCGGCGCTTCCCCGAGGTCCCCACCTCGCCCCCCGCCCAGGCTACAGCAACAGGGCCTGTGGCCAGACCCCAGGAAGGACTTCCCAACCCTGAAGGGCGGTGGGTGGGCAGAAGGCCTTGCAGTCCCACCTCCTAACCCTGTCTGCCTCTGCAGGGAGACTCCGGCGGCCCCCTGGTCTGCAATGGGTTGGTGCAGGGAATCGACTCCTACATCCGGGGAGGCTGTGGCTCTGGGTTCTACCCAGACGCCTTTGCCCCGGTGGCACAGTTCGTGAACTGGATCGACTCCATCATCCGCCGCCACGGGGACCGCCCCCTTCCCCACCCCAGGGACCCTGCTAGCAGGACCCACTAAGAAGGGCTGCCTTGGTCGCCAGCAGCCTGGCACAATAAAAATGTTTTGTAGGATGTGTCTGGTGTTCATTGTCTGTGCAATCGAGTGTTAAAATGTCAGTAGGATGTCTTGGGCATCTCTCGAGTACGCCGCCACCAGCTGGCCCCAAGTCAGGTCATTGGGACAAGAAGTGTGTTTCTTCTCCACATTCTACAAAAGGACGCCAGAGGCCACGTCTCATTTCCGTCCTATAAAACCCACTTTCAGGTAATTAAATCCACGTGACAGGCGTGAGAACACGAAGCCATGTAGCAGGTGTGTGCAAGCGTCCCGCCCTCTCTTCAGCCCTCGGGGCAGGTCCTGTCAGTGTCCCCATTTTGTAGATGGGGACGCAGAGGTGCAGAGAGGTGTAAAGCCATGGCCAGGAGTCAGGTTTGGGGTTTCCCAGGCCTGGGTTCGAGCCGCGGCTCTGGGACTCTGGGGAGTCTGTTGTCTCTCTGAGCCTGTTTTCTTGTGAGGAGGACCAGATGCCACCAGGGCAGGCGTCAGGTCCTGGGTGATGTAGACGAGCCCTTCTTCTACCTCCCCAGCCCGTTTCCTCGGGGGCCACAGTGGAGACGGGGGCAGACGTGGCCCCAGGCTCACAGTCAGCAGGCAAAGAAATGTCCCCTCGGTCCCCACAAGTTCAGAAAAGACTTCCCTCTCTGCTCCCTGGCCTCAAAGCCTGTCCTGCTGGAACTCAGCAACCCAGGTCCCACCCAGGGGTCTTTGCCTATGCTGTTCCTTGTGCCTGGCCTGCCCTTCCTGTAGGCTTAGCCCACTTTATCACATCTCCCTGCAAGGGCCAGCTGCTCAGAGGTGACCTTCTACCCCAGGCTGCCTTTTCCACTTATTAACACGCCCCCAGGACTTTCCACGTCAACACGGCATCTGGGGAAGTTTGGGGTTACTTATCGGACTGTCCCTTCTTGCTGGGCTCCTGGGTCGTTTCCACGTTTTGTTGCAATTTCGAACGTTCCTAGTTGAATAATCTGGCCTCCAGAACCTAACGGGCTTTTGTTCAGAGTTTCTGGTTTTAATAAGGAAACATGAGGATCTTATAAATCACATTTGTTATGCTATTTTCTGTTCTTCTCTGTAGGTATGAAATAGTCCACGGTGAAGAGAAAAGAAGCAGAAGGTGGTCACTGTGTACTGTCCCTGCTGGGGACGTCCGAGGTCCTCCACAGGTGGCACTCCATCCTTCTGGTCCCAGCACCTCCATACCACGGGTTCACGAGATGTGGACCCACCATCCTCACCTCACAGAGGGCCACGTGACCCAGGTTCACCTGCCCACAGTGATTCGTTTGGGAGGGAGCATGTGATCCAAGTTGGCCAATCAGAGGCAACCCCGAGATTTTGGCTGGAGTGATGGGGAATTTTAGGAGGGGACCACTGAGCCACCAGGGTGAGTCTGGGATCCCTGGGGCCACAATGGGGGAGGCTGGTGAGGATAGAAGCCATTGAAGAGGAAAAGAGAAACCAGAGGCAGATACCTGATATTGTCCAGGTGCCTGGATCAAGCCTCACCTGAAAGCAGGGCCCTGAACTTTTCATATACTTTTCCTTACTGATGGCTCCACCCAGTTTGACTTGGTTTTTCTGTCACTTGTATCCAATTGTCTTTCCAGCTGCCCCTACACAACACCTTTCCAACATTCTGCTTGTTGGGGTGTCAGGCCCCAGAGGCTGCAGGGACAGATAAGGGTGTCAGGTAACCTTCCTCCCATTCCCACGCGACCTTCTCTCCTAGTTGGAGGAGGAAGAATAGATGGGAGGCGTAGAAAGATGAGGAAGCGGTTGTTTACACACTGTGGCCTCCAGCTGCTATTGTGAAACTTCAGGCTGGAAGGACATTCTGGGCGGGGGAAAGAGACTGGGATGGGGGCTGGGGGGGTCCAACCTGAGGGGCTGCATCCCACCAGGGTCAGCCTGGGGCCAGATCCACAGAGGCAGGAGGGACCCCCGTGGCCTGTCTACTGGTGCGAGTCTGGCAGGAGATAACCCGCCCCCCGGGAGGGTGGAAGCTGGGCCATAGCTCCCCTTTCCCCAGCTGGGCCACTGCCCACCCGGCAGATAGGGCCCACGGGAGCCACCGCCCCCTCCGCTCTCACAAAAGCCCTCCCGGGGCCCCGCCTGGGTCAGTGTCAAGGCCACAGAGGCTTCAGGATGCACAGCTCAGCGCTCCTGGCGGCTCTGGTCCTCCTAGGGGCGGCCCTGTGTGGTGAGTGGGGCTGGGGCTGGCGCAGCTGCCTGGAGGGGAGTCGGCCAGGTGCACCCCTGGTCAGATAGGACCGTCCTCCAGCCCTCCAGGTGGGCAGAAAGCGGGGCATGGGGGTAGAGTCTTCACCAGGGGAAAGCTCTCAAAGTCCAGGAATTTTCGAAAATTTGGATCTGAAATCCGAGCTTTCTCCACCGTGAGATTCTGAAATTCTGCAGTCAAAGACCGGCCAGCCGCAGGGTCAACGAGGCTGGCCTGAGTATGTGGTTCGGGCAGCCTCTTTTTCCCTGTGTTTAATTTAGAGTGCTGGCCCCGGGTGTAGGGCTGGAATCTGCCCCCAGTGCCCCATCCCTGTGGGTTCTCTCCCGGGGGACAGTGGGGGAGGCATCTGCCTTTGGGACTCTGGCGGCGATGCAGACAGACATGGAACGTGCGGTCAGAGAGGGGCTGGGGTGGCCTGGAGGGTGGAGGGGGCCTCCAAGGGCCCGGCTGGTCCACCCCTGGGTCCTAACGCCCTCCTGTCCCCCTATAGTGGCGCAGCCCCGCGGTCGGATCCTGGGGGGCCGAGAGGCCGAGGCCCACGCGCGGCCCTACATGGCATCGGTGCAGGTGAATGGCCAGCACCGGTGCGGCGGCGTCCTGGTGGCCGAGCAGTGGGTGCTGAGCGCTGCACACTGCCTGGAGGACACGTGAGTGCCCGCCACACGCAGCACGCTGCGGGGGAGGGAGGCGGGGAATCGGCTCCCACCTACCGTGGACCCCGCCCGGTCCCCAGGGCCGGGAAGGTGCAGGTGCTCCTGGGCGCTCACTCCCTGTCGCAGCCTGAGACCTCCAAGCGCCTGTACGACGTGCGCCGCGCAGTGCCCCACCCGGACAGTCGGCCAGACATCATCGACCACGACCTCCTCCTGCTGCAGGTTGGCCCAGTGCAGCCACAGTTCCTGCTGCGCTGGGGACCCCCACGTGTACCCCTCCACCCCGAGTCTAGCCGCAGTCTCTCCTGCTGCACTGGGGAACCTCGTGCCCACCCCGATGCCCACCTCCCGGACACCCCAACCCACCAAGCCTAGAGGCAGTCTCTTCTGCTTGACATCCCAACTCTGACGTCCGCCTCCGTCCATCTCCCAGTTGTCTGAGAAGGCCGTGCTGGGGTCCGCCGTGCGCCCCCTGCCCTGGCAGCGCGTGGACCGCGACGTGGCACCGGGCACTCTCTGCGACGTGGCCGGCTGGGGCGTGGTCAGCCACGCGGGCCGCCGGCCAGACCGCCTGCAGCACGTGCTCTTGCCAGTGCTCGACCGCGCCACCTGCAACCTGCGCAGCCACCACGACGGCACCATCACCCAGCGCATGATGTGCGCGGAGAGCAACCGCCGTGACAGCTGCAAGGTGCGCGGGGGCGGAGCCCGGAGAAGGGGCGGGGCGCGTGAAGGGGTGGGTCCTAGGTGGGGCGGGGTCCGTGGAAGGGGTGGGGCTAATAGGGGTTGTGGGGCGGGGCTGGGAGGCGGGTCCTGGGCAGGGGAGAGGCCTGGGGCGGGGTGAGGCTTGCAGAGTGGTCAGGGCGGAGATTGGCACAAGCTCGGGGGAGGAGTTGAGATGAGGAGTGGTCGCTGAGAGGGGCTGGGGCAGTTAGGAGAGGTGGGATCCGGGCCTCCTGGAGAGGGCAGGGATGAGGAGTGGGGCCTCAGATGATGGGGGCCTTGAGTGGGGTGGGGTCGGGGGCAGACATGGGTGAGACTGGGAACAGGTCAGCCCGAGGGGGCAGGGCCAACAGCTGGGGGCGGGCTTAGAGGGGCGGGGCCTTTGGTGAGTGGGGTCTGCAGTGATGGGCGTGGCCCGGAGAAATTGATCATCTAGGAACCCGACTGGGGCTGGAGGAAAGAGGGGGAATTGCCGGCTGGAGCTGGAGCTTGGGCTGGACCCACCCTCCCCGCCTGCCCCGCAGGGTGACTCCGGGGGCCCGCTGGTGTGCCAAGGCGTGCTCGAGGGTGTGGTCACCTCGGGCTCGCGAGTCTGTGGCAACCGCAGGAAGCCCGGGATCTACACACGCGTGGCGAGCTACACGGCCTGGATCGACGGTGTCCTGGCCCAGGGCGCAGCGGCCTGAGGAGGAGGTCCAGAGGGTCCGCAGTCACCTTGGGGGGGGGCCCAAGCAATAAAATCCTTCACTCCTGCATCCGGTCGGTTTTTATTGAGCACGTACTGCATACAGGACCGCGAGGAAGGTGAACCCGGCTGGGGGGATGCGGGAAGTCTGGAACAAAAGCGCAGAAACTGGTGACACAGTGCTGGCAGGTGAGCTGCCAGGGCGCATCTGGCCAAGGGACCTGGGGGCAGAAGCTAGGGGGAGGGGGCGGAGCGGCCAGTGTCAATTCCAGACTCAGCCACACGGGGGCGCACTTACTCTTCCTTGGAAGCCGGAGAAGGGGCCGTGGGGGTGTCCCCCTTAATGTTCAGCCTTCCTTTTGCTTCCCAAGTGGAACATGACAGCCCACTGGATGCAAAACTCCGTTCTAAGCTAGGATTTAGGTGCACAGAGACTCTGTGAGGTTGTAGTCTTATGACCTGGGTCCCAGACGGAGAAACAGAGGCTTGCAGGTGCTGTGTGATTCTCCTGGGATCCCGAAAAAGCTCTGGGACACAGCCTGGACCCTGAGCCAGAACAGCGGTGGCTGCGTTCAGAAACCACCCCCAGGTGCTGCCAGGTTCACTCAATAGGGAAGGCTGGTGGCTGCCCAGAGCAGCTGCCCCTGCTGAGGGGCCCAGGTGACTCACTGCCCTTTTTGGGCACCAACAGGGAGGTGACAGGGGCAGAACCCAGACCCCGAGGCCCTGTGCCTGTGCCCTTTCTCCTACCTGGAGGAAAGGCCATGGGGCCCAGTACCAGTGGGTTCATGGCCTCCCTTTTGTTAAAAAAGAGACTGAGGGTCTGAGAGGTGAAACCAGGAGATAGAATTGGAACCTGTGCCTGGGTTTCCTTTTCTTACTATGGAGTGTTCACCTTGGAACCACATTCACACGCAGGCATTTGTTGCAGCTTGGACCCAGCGTGGCTCACAGGATCTGGGCAAATGTCCTATTGCATGGAATGTAATTCATTTAGCCATCGACGGCTGGCATGAGGTTGTCCTCAGTGTTCATGAATTTCATGTGTAATTTTTAGTCTTAGGACATTTAAATTGGAAGGGAAATGAATGGTAACTCAGTCATCAAAGATTCATTCATTCCACAAGTATTTCCTGAGATGATGATGGCAGAGAGTGGCTTCAAAATGACCCCAGTTGGGAGGCGGGCAGGCAGGATCACCAAATTTAGCGAGTATGTGCAGTTAAGTGGGAAGCGCAAACAAACAACAAATGCTGTTTCTCAGTGTATCCCACGTGGTATACGGGACACGCTTACACAACAGCAGGGCGTGATGAGTGGGGCGGGGCTGGGGGCAAGGAGGGAGAAGGGAGACCCAGCCTGGGGAGGGCAGGGAGGGGTCTGTCCAACAGGAAGGGCTGGCGGGGTCCCAGGCAGGGGCACGGTCTGGGCAAAGGGTTGGCAGGAGATGTGTTTAAATACCATTTGCCTTTTAGCTCTCGGAGTAGCGGGGGCTTCTGTGCTCAAACTCAGGAGCCACTTTGGCACCCTTTGACTTGGCATGGTCGTCTCGTGAGTCCCCCACAGGTACTACACTGGTTCTTAGGCGTGGATAAGCGGGCCGGTGAGTGGAACAGCCGCACTGCCCAACACTGGGGACCGGCTCAGCGCCCAGGGCAGTGGGTGGGGTGTGGGGTTCACGTCCCAGTGGGGGACCTGGGCCAGCATGCTCCAACACTCCCTGGGTGTTATTACCCCATCCTTGGGTCAGTGGGAGCCACTGAAGGTTCTGGAGGAGGAGGTGGTGCTCTTGTTGATCCCAGAGGTGGGAATTGCGTGGCTATGAGGAGGTTGTGGGGCCCCGATGTGGGGACAATGGCCCACAAACCTCCTCTTGGCCTTCACGGAGCATTCCAGCAGGTGACTCCCACTCTGCCCCCAAGAACCGGGTGCTCCCAGACAGAGCTTGTGACGGCAGTTTGAGGAACGGTGTGCTGTCTACGGCGGGGACGCCCCTTGGGTTCGTGCTCAGCCTGTGGTCGGAAGCCAGACGGGCAGCGGGGCTCGTCCAGGCCTCGGCCAGGGACCCAACTGTGCAGGGCTTTGACCTCCCCACCCCCCAGAACTGCCCGTGAGCCGACGCTCCCCCATTTTGAGTGCGAACGATGGTCTGCACAGCCACGTCATCGTTTATGGGTCTGCTATGAACCCACTGGAGACGCCTCACGCGGCTCCACCCATGGGGCAGTGACCGCCTGGCCCGGTCACCCCACCCAAGCTGCGCCAAGGCGCGGGGTCTGCCATTTCTGTAGGCGGCAGTGGGCAGCCAGCTGGGAGGGGGGCGGACCTCACCGGCCAGGGGCCCAGCAGCCCCAAGTCCCTGCAGGAAGCTGAGACTATGGGGACTCAGACGCCACCTGAGTCTGCAGCCACAGGCAGGTGGGCCCCTCGGCCCAGGTAATGGGGCTCCTGAGCTCCTGCCGTGCACAGGCTCAGCGCAGCCCAGCCGCATTTGCCTCTGCGGGGCGCCCGCCCTGCCTGCCCTCGCCTGAGCCCTGCACAGTGAAAAGGAGCGAACCAATTACCACTTAACAGGCAGGCGCTGCGTCTGGCCACAGCCTTTCCGCCTGGAGGCCAGCGGGGAGTGGCACATAATCGGCAGAAGTGCTTGTTGGTGGCAGAAGGCGGGACCCCTGGGGGACAGAGCTGGCCAGAAACCCAGGGCTGGGGGCTGAGGGCCCAGGGTGGGGGAGGGGCAGCAGTGGGGCAGCGGCCCTAGAGATGAGCACTGCACAAGGCCTCCCACCCCGACTCACTGCAGGCACCCCTTGGCCCAGCATACACTAGGCACCCCATAAATGCTGAGCCGCTTGGAGACAGAGCAAGAGAGCGACACACCACTGGGCACAGAGGCCAGGGAGGGCCCAGGGTTGCTGGGGGCCACAGACAGCAGTGACGCGAGGCCTGGGATGAAGAGGAGTATTTACTGGGCCTGCCCTTCCCAGCCGGGCTCGCCCAGGTTCAAAAGCCCCTGCACAGGTACGGGGGGCGCAACCGAGGCAGGAACCCAGAGCAGAGTCACCCGAAGTATCTGCTCGGACCCTCAGCCATCCTGGACCCTCTGAGCCAGGACTCCGGCATCCAGACGTGTCCCTTGGGATCCAGGGGTCGGTGGCGCTCTCTGTCCCACCGTGTACCTCCCGACAGCCCTTAGACACCCCTGGATTTCATCTCTCAGTACGTCCAGACTGGCTGCTTTTTAACGCATCCAGTGAGAGTCTGGTGTGTGGGATCCCTCACTGGCGGGGGCAGCGTCCCACGGGATGGGTCGGAAGTCCATTTACAGCGGCCTGGGGTCAGGGGTAGCTGAGGGGCACCCGCCGCCACAGCCCGCCACACAGACAGTTCTTGATCCACCGCTGCTCCCACTGCTTGACGGCTGTCGTCCTGTTGGGCGACTTGAGCATGGTGACGCAGCCGCACCTGCAGGGAGCGTGGCGGGTGGGGTACTGGGTGGACCTCCCTCTCCCCTGTCATCCCGCCAGCCTATTCCCCATCATGCCACACTGCCACCTGCCATGGGGCCTTTGCACATGCTGTTCGGCCCACCAGGAATGCTGTTCCCCGTGCTTATGCCAGCTAACCATGCCACGTCCTTCAATCCTGGTTCCAGTGACCCCCACAGGGGGCTACCCCCACACTGCATGGAGTGGTTGGGGCTCCAGGTCTGGCTCGGCCACTCCCTAGAGGGATAACCCCGGGAGTCACACGGTACTCCAGGCCTCGGTTTCCTGGGGACGCATCAGAACCTGGCTGTTCGGCGGTGTTGCCGCACTGCGGTAGCCGTAGCTTATTTTCTGCACTTGGGTCACTGAGCTATGTGGGCTGCACGGTGGCTCGGCCCCGGCACCATCCGACAGCCCAGGACAGACTCGCAGGACCTCCTGGGCCGCTCACCTGGTGCAGGCCTTGCACTCCTCCGTGGGGTAGGCTCCCAGGTGCAGCCTCCGCAGGTGGTCGATCTTGGGCTGGCCCGGCGCCCTGGCGGACAAAAGGGGAGGCCGTGAGAGAGGCCTGGGGGCCGGGCTTGGGACAGCGTCCGTCCACAGGCAGGCGGTGCCTCGCCGCGCAATCCGCCAGCCGACACGCAGGCCCCGGCGTCTGAGAATGCTGAGGCAGGAGGCGCGAGGCCACCGAGACGACGCTTTCCCGGGTGCGCCAAAGTCCGTGAAACCCAGATGTCCCGGTACGTGGGGGCGCCCAGCGTACCCACAGCCTTCCGGAACGTGGACTGACAGGGAACGACGTGTCAGAGGAGCGAAAGAATTCGTGACAGTGTGGCAGGCACGTCCCAGGTTTATGATGACAACAATGTGAAAACGATTTCATTAACGATAACTAATAGTGATATGAAGTAAAATAACAGCTCTGTGCCCAACAAAGGCTGGAAAGTTATGAAGCCCACGGAGGGATTCAGAGGGGTTTATGCTTTCCTCCCTTTTCCTTAGTTAATAATTCTAATGACCACATCACATTGCCTTTAAAACGGGAAAGTTCTGTCTGCAGACAGGTATATACAACTGCACACAAATATCAGCAGGTAGGAGCTCGAGTTCCCGGCCCCTCGCCCGGCTGGGGCAGAACACGCTGGCCCGGCCCTCGCGGCAGCGAAATCTACGGCCATGGTGCGGCAGTGGCCCAGCCACGCTGCCTTTGGGATTTGTGCTTTGGGGACCACCAAGTGTGCTGCGTGATGCCTCCAGGCGGCTCACTGCAGCACTGCCTGTGCCAGGAAAAGCCGACACGACTGGCACCCTCAGTGAGGCAGGGACCGAGGCATTAGAGGACCGGCCCCACGCTGACCCCGGCGGTCTCCGAGGCGTGTGCGAGTCTGAGGCGCCGGGCAGGCTGAGCAGAGTGTGCGCGTGGGGCTGTCTCCCCACGGCCTCTGCCCGCCGCGCCCAGCCCCGGAAGGCGCCAGGCCCCCGGCCCCCAGCCCCCGGGCCGCAGGGAATCTGGTCCCAAAAGCTGCCGGCCGGCAGGACAGTTAGTTCTGGTCTGACTGAACGTGTTCAAATTTCCCCAGAACAAAAGGTTTAAAACCTCCCATGTGACCGTCCCTCTTTTCATAAAGCCTTTTCCTGAAACCCAAACCCAAACCCAAGCTTGTGGTTCATCAGGTGGCTCCTCCCACCGTGAGCATGAGAAAGAAAATGCCGGAAGCTCCCAGAGCCAGGTGCTTGGAGCAGCCTCCCCAGAGCTGGGGCTGCAGGGGGCTCATTGTCTTCCTTCTGCTCATCTGTGACATCTAAGATTCCGACCAAAGTCATCAACTACTTAGAGAATTCACGTGTGTTTCTTGTATTTCTTCATGAAACGAGCATCTGCCATGCGCGTGGGGTCTTACGGGCCCTGGGTTCAAATGCTCGCCTGGGCACTCCCTGGCGGTGTGACCTCGTAAAGTGGGGGTGACAAAGGTCCCACCGCACAGGGCCGCCGTGCAGTCAGGGTTAGCTCAGCAGGCCTGGGTTGTCCAAACCCTGCACAGAGAAGTGCCAGCCCTTGATTGGCCCTGGGAAGTGTCTTTGTTTACCGGGAGCCCTGGGCCACACGGGGACTCCACACCAACGGTGGGATGCATGGCGGGGCCACAGACTAAAGTCAGCTGGAGGGCAGGGGCGACCATGCAGGGAGGTGAGGACTCAAATCAGGAAAAACCAAGGTGGGAGGATGAAAGGAAGTGGCAGGTCCTGTGGGGGTGGGTGGATCAACGAGCAAAGGACGTGTCTAGGGTGAGCCGGGAAGGAAGCAGCAGGCGCAGCAAGCACAAAGGCCCTGAGGCAGGGCATGAAGGAGGCAGCTGTGCAGGTGTTGGGGAGAACTTTCCAGAAGGAAATAGCCATGCAGGGGCCCAAACGCAGAGCGACACACACCTGATGAGGCCATCGAGCTGCAAGCTGGTGGCGCTGCCCGGCAGCGTGGGCGCCTTGCCGAAGTGCAGGCGCAGGGGCTGCTTGGGCTGCAGGCGGCTGACAAGGCCGTCACTGACGGGCAGCCAGTCCAGGGTAGGGATGAGCAGCTGGCTGGGCAGCAGGCAGCACTCATCCACCAGGGCCTCGTCCGGCTCGCTCGCCGGGCCCTCGTCGCGGCCTGCGGACACAGTGAGGGCAGCGGGCTCAGTGTCCCTGCCCAGAGGACCACCCGGGACGTGCTGCTGCCTCCTGGGGCTCACAGAGCTCCAGGTCTGGACCCAGCTCTGCCCTGTCTTGCTGGGTGACCCCAGAGAGCTGTTTCCCCGCTCTGGGCATAGTCACCTCCTATGTAAAATAGGAACCTTCTCATCCATTTTAAGAATATCCACTGAGTGCATCCCAGAAACAGGGATGCAAGAATGACAGAGCCTGGACCCTGAGAAGTGTACAAGACGAGCAAACAGGTGCCCAATAACCGCTGACATCCAAAAAGCACCCACAGCAGGCCTGGACCTGTGCTGGGCACTGGGGAAACAATGGAGACCATAACAGAGCCACTGTCACCTATGGGGGCTTATATTCTGATGGGGGACGCTCAGCCAGGGCTTATGTTTTGGTGGGGAGATGGGGCAGGGGGTGGTGTCTCACAGCAGATCCAGAGCTTGGTGAGCAGCCGGAAGAGCAGGGACATGCTGTCCTGGGTGTCCGAGGTGGCTGTGTATACGGGCAGGCAGCTGGGCTTCAGCAGGCCCCAGATGCGGATGACAACCATCAGCTCCCGCAGCACGCCCAGGGAGGTGCCATCCCGCAGGAAGCTGTGCCCAGGACGCAGCGGGGAGCCCTGCAGGGAGAGGCACTCAGTGTGTGCAGCCTCCTGGGACAGCAGGACAGCAGGGAGATAAGGGACACAGAGTCTCTTGGGGGTCAGTGGAACCCCTAACCTGGGGGTGACAGGCAGCATCTGGGACATCTATGTCCATCACACCGGGGCTGGGGGAGCCTCCTGGCACAGGGTGGGCAGAGGCAGGGACCTGCCAGAGCGTCCCCAGGCCCAGGGACAGAGGAGTAAGTCCCCTCCCTCCCTCAGACGGTGGATGGAGCGACACTAATGCTGCGGCTGGAATTCTGCACACCGGTGACCAAAGCACGTGGTGGGCTACACTGGGACCCGGAGGGAACGGCCCCAAGCCCAGGACCCCTGGCTGCCTACGCACCACTAAACGGGGAGAAGAACTGAAACCTGTCCCCTGCTGGGCCACCCAGGTCGGAACTACAGGTCTGTGGGCAGGGAGGGTGGAGAGGCCCCCCCAAGCCTGGACAGGAAGGTAGACAGAGAACCACCCATGTGTCAAGCCTGTGATTTCAAAGGCGGGACCACCCAGGGACAGCAAGCAGGGGTGGGGGTGGGGAGGAGGCGCTGGGTGAGAAGGGGCCCAAAGAAGTGGGGCTTTGAAAAGGGGGTCACAGAAAAGGTGGAAGGAAACCTCTGTGGAACAGGTCGGGGCAGGGCTTTGGTGAGGGGCGGGGCGTGAGGTGGGGCTTCGGGGAAGGGTGGGGCTGGAGGCGGGACCCCACTGCAAGGGGCGGGGCTCCGAGGCCCAGACAGACCACGCCCAGGAGCACAGGACAGGGCGGCGCGCACCTGGTTGGGCAGGCTGGCCAGCAGGTAGAGCACGAAGTCGCCCACCCACTGCAGGAGCTGCTGCAGCGCCTGCAGCGTGTTCATGTCCAGGACAAACTCCTCGGTCTTGAGGTTGATCATGACCTTGTCGATGTCTGCAAGCAGATAGGGTCAGGGGCCGGCTGGCACACAAGGGCACCGCGGGCTCTGCACCCCTTGGTTCTTGAACCTGCACCAACGGAGCACCCACTGCGTGCTGGGGCCCAGAGGGGGAACGAGTGAGCGGGCGACAGCAGGGCAGGGCCTCAAGGCAGGGGCCGGGTGGAGAGGAGCCGGGTGTCCACTGCCTGGGCACAGGCAGGTCCCTCTGCTGGGGACGTCATTACTGAGCCCCAGTCCCTCCGGTGAACACCCAACCCAGTTCCAGGGAGAGCTCTGTGAGGCCAAGGCCACACCACCCATTGCGGCCGTAACCACCCCACCCGTGCCTGGCACCTGTCAGACACCCAACGGACACCTGGACAGAATTCAGGACAGCCCTGCAGAAACCCGGAACCTGCATGCAGCGCTCAGCTACTAGGAGAGTCACGTGTGTATTCAAAACACAAAAAAACTAAGTTTTTAAAAAAGAAAAGCCAGGAGGCGTGGCCCTCACGTGGCCATTGCTCTGCCCCAGCATCTGCCTTCGAAGGCACGCGGTCGGGGAGCGGACTGGCCACTTTTCTCGCAGGGCACCTCCTGCCTGCACCTATCCCTGTGTTTGGCCCGAATTTTCCACTGTGAACCTAGATCACTTTCACGGACGGGAAAAAGGAGCAGGAGGAGACCCTCACGCAGCGCGGCCTGCAGGGGCCCTCCTGAGGCCAGGACCCACCGACATCCGTGATCTTGGCGCAGATCTCGGTCAGCCGGTCGCCGGGACTCTTGTCGGGCGTGTTGAGGAAGTGTGGGCGCAACAGGGACTTGAGGGTGGAGCTGATGGCGATGAGGAAGAGCTTGGTGTGGTAGTCGCACACGCGGGCCACCGTGCACGGTGACAGCCGGCACAGCGAGGCCTTCATGGCCAGGATCCGGGTGGATAGCACCTGCGGGGTGGGCGGCATGAGTAGGAGGCTGGGTCACGCCGGGGGGGGACACCCACACTCATCCATACATGCTGCAGGTCAGGGATACCTGCTGCGGGCCAACCACCTACCTGTGCATCACCTGCTGTATGTAGACCCTCCACCTGCTACAGGTAGACCCCCCACCTGAGAGAGGTAGACCCCTCACCTGATATAGATAGTCCCTCCACCTGAGACAGGTAGACCCCTCACCTGAGACAGGTAGACCCCCCACCTGAGACAGGTAGACCCCCCACCTGAGACAGATAGTCCCTCCACCTGAGACAGGTAGACCCCCCCCACCTGAGACAGGTAGACCCCCCACCTGAGACAGGTAGACCCCACACCTGAGACAGGTAGACCCCTCACCTGAGACAGGTAGACCCCTCACCTGCTACAGGTAGACCCCCCCACCTGAGACAGGTAGACCCCTCACCTGATACAGATAGTCCCTCCACCTGAGACAGGTAGACCCCTCACCTGATACAGATAGTCCCCCCACCTGAGACAGGTAGTCCCCTCACCTGAGTCAGGTGGGCCCCGCCCCGGGGGCGGGGGGGGGGGGGGGGGGGGGGGGGGGGGGGGGGGG
>CAUYSK010073535.1:0-40245 GCA_963575035.1 Avahi laniger | reverse complement strand
ATTAATTTCTTTCTATTTTTGGTAGAGATGGGGTCTCGCTCTTGCTCAGGCTGGTCTCGAACTCCTGAGCTCAGAACGATCCGCCCACCTCGGCCTCCCAGAGTGCTAGGATTACAGGCGTGAGCCACCGCGCCTGGCCTGTATTTTTGTTTTCTTATTAAGGTTTTCAACAGAGAAGAAGTTTTCAATTTTGTTGAAGTCCAATTTATCAAGTTTTCCTTTTTTGATGTCAAGTCTAAGGAATCTTTGCCTAGCCCTAGATCCCGAAGATTTTCTCCTACTTTTTTCCCCAAAAGTTTTACAGTTTTATGTCTTAAATTTAACTCTGTGATCCACTTTGAGTTCATTTGTGTAATTAGTATGAACTTAGGTTGAGGTTCATTTTTGTTTGCCCACGGATGCCCAATTGTACCAGGAACATTTGCTGAAAAGTAATCTTTCCTCCACTGAATTGCTTTTATACCTTGTTAAAAATGATTTGGAAATATTTGCATGGGTCTATCTCTAGGTTCTCTATTCTTCATTGATCTGTGTGATAATTTCACACAATGTTGATTAGTACAGCTATATATTAAGTCTTTAAATCAAGTAGGTGATTCTTCCTATTCTTCTTTTATGAAATTGTTTGAGCTATTCCAGTTCCTTTATCTTTCCATATACATTTTTGAATAATTTTGTCTATATTTACAAAGAAAAAACTTGCTGGGATTTTGATAGGAATTATGGTAAGCTTATACATCAACTTGTAGAGAACTGACATCTTTATTATCTTGAGTCTTTCAAGTCATTTAACACCATATGTCTATTCATTTATTGAGATCACCTTTGATTTCTTCCATCAGCATTTTGCACTTTTCAGTATATAAGTCCTGCATGTGTTTGGATAGATTTACACCTGAGTATTCCTCTTTTTTAAGCTATTATGACATTGTATTTTTAATTTCAGTTTTCATGTGTTCATTGCTAGTAAACAGAACTACAATTGATTTTTTGTATGTTTATCTTATGTCTCGTGACTTTGTTGAACTCTTTCATTCTAGGAGTCTAGGAGGGTTTTTTTTGTTTGTTTGTTTGTTTTTTAGATTTCTTGGGATTTTCTATTTTAACAATCATGTCTTCTGCAAATAAGAATAATTTCATTTTGTCCTTTCTGAACTGTATGCCTTTGATTTTTGTTTTTTGACTTTTTTGCACTGACTAGAATTTCTAGCACTATGTGGCATAAGAGTGGTTAAGAGTGGATGTCCTTGCCTTGTTCCTGATCTTGGAGGCACATTTTTCAATGTTTCATTAGTAAGTATAATGTTAGCTGTAGGTTTTTGCAGGTACTCTTTATAAAATTGAGGAAATTCCTATTTCTTTATTTTTGAGAGTTTTTATCATGACTAGGTATTGGATTTTGTCACATGCTTTTTCTGTATCACTGGATACACTCATGTGATTCTTCTTCTTTAGCCTGTTAATATGGTGGATTATACTGATTGATTTTTGAATATTTAACCAGCTTTGCATCCCTGGAATAAAGGCCACTTGGTCATGGTGTATAATTCTTTTCATATATTGCTGAAGTCTATTTGCTGGCACTTTGTTAAAAGATTTTTGCATCTATGTTCATGAGTGATATTGGTGTGTAGTTTTCTTCTTTTGTACTAAGTCTGGTTTTGGTATAAGGATAATATTAACTTCATAAAATGACTTGGGAAGTGTTTCTTTTTTGGATGAAATGGAAATTGTATAGCACTGGTATTAATTCTTCTTTAGATGTCTGGTAGAATTCTCCACTGACCTTTCTCTGATTCTCCAACTCCCCTTCCAGATCTTACTTCCCCAGCTCCTCTCTCAATGGTGCAAAGTCTGATGCATGGAATAAATTCCTTATTCCCTAACACTCACGGTCTCTGCTTCCCTGACTGAACCCTGACTCATGCCTTCAATCATTTGCTATTAAACTGCATAATAGTTAACATTTACTGAGCACTTAAAACATGCCAAGCACTTTACGTTTGTTATTTCATGTAAGCAATCCCACAAGGAGGGTTATATCATCACCCCAACTACACAGAACAGGAAACGGAAGTACAGAGAAGTTAAGTAAGCTGTGAACAGTCACACAGCAAAGATCAGAAGCAGGACAGGAACCAAACTGTTAGCCATGCTGCTCTGCTGTAGTTCTTTCTCTCTTCATCTAATTTCTCTTTCAGGAGACCAGAGCATATGGTGCTGCAAGAAAGCACAGATTTGAGCCCAAGTGTCACCCATCGTTTCCGCCATAACCTGTGCTTTTCATTTTGTTTGCATTTTCTGTACATCCTCCTGCTTCTCACACCTTTGCCTTTTTTTCTGTCTTTCCTCTGCTCATTGAGGATTTTTCCTCTGGACTTTTCCCCATCGAAATCCTCTTTTACCTCCTTACACCTTTTATAGTGTCAGAAAGTAAGTAACATCTTCGGATGCGTGACCTTCCAGATCCACTGACCCCCACGTGAAAAATGCACAGACATAAGACCAAGGGCAAGCGCTGGCGGGGAGGTGGCTGGGTGGACACTGCAGTGTGCTAAGCAGAAGGGACGTCTGTTAGAGCAAGACCAAGTGCCAGACACGCATCTGCTGAAAAAGCGGAAGAAAAGAGACTACGGTGACTCCAAGAAATGACCTGTCTTGTTCTGGCTCCTTTTTTGTTCACTTTGGGGTCAGTTCCTTTATGTATTAAAATGTCTACCATGCCTTAAGAAACAGTATTAACGCATTAAAATAAACAATACTTTGGATGCAGAAACGAACATTTAAGCAGATGCAGACCAGATCCATTCTGTTCTGTGTGTGTGTGTGTGTGTGTGTGTGTGTGTGTGTGTGTGTTTTGTCCCCTAAGTGCCTTTGCTTAGTAAAAGCCATCAAATGTCACTGGGAATTATTACTAATCTTTGAATAGTCCTGAAGAATTAAAGGGAGAGAAACAGAATGAATCAGAGAGACAGAGGGAGAGGGAGGAGAGGAGGGGGAGGGGGAGGGGGGGGAGAGAGAGAGAGAGAGAGAGAGAGAGGGACAGAGAAAGAGAGAGGGGGAGAGAAAGAGAGAGGGGGAGAGAGAGAGGTTAAGCTCAAAGGCAGAGAGAGCGAAATGGACCAGATTATACAAAATTAAAAAGCAAATACGAGCAGACAATTTGTGCCAAATGATTGCAAGCAATTACAGTCTGGCTTTTCTGGAGGGAAGATGGGGGGAGGGGGTTATTTCAGCTTAAAAGGAGACTTTATTCATTCCTGATCAGCTTCTCCTACCATTCTCTCTTTTATTCTTGGATATCAATTTAAAAAAAAAAAAAAAGTCAGCTTTCCGATGTTGCATGTTCACCCCTGCGAATCCAGCCCTGGGCAGACAGTGAGAATTTGAGCTTCCAATCGGTTCTTTCTATAGCCCTGAAAACCAATTTGTTCATAAAGAATAAAATAAGGAGGGGGGAGAGGGGAAAACACAACAAGAGCATGTGTTTCTTTTAGAGGAGAGCCTCAATTTTACTATAATTGTCTAAAGACGGAGTCGCTTTGATCTGAAGAATTATTATTGTGCCTCAAATGCCGGCTGCTAATGTCACAGCTGTGCTGGGGCTCGGTCACGCCAAGGGGCTTGGGGTCCAGTGTAGTCCCAGACCTGCCTCTAGGTCCTTCTCTCTTTATCTTTCCTTTGTCCAAGTGGAAAAGTTCATTTTCCTGGTATTTCTCCTGACCATCGAAGGCCCCAGCTTGGGTGATCTGTTTGGGTTCCTTGGAAGGTGGGGACACAAGGAGGTGACACCATGGGGTCTGCTAAGGCTCGGCAGGGGGGCCGAAGGGGAGTCTCGCCTTCATGGGGGCAGGCAGGCCGGACATGGACATGCCACAGGGGGCTGGCATGGGCATTAGATCAGGGGACCCAGTGCACCTGGTCTGCTGCTCTTGGTCACTGACATCTCCTCAGCTTAGGGCCAAGCAGGACAGGAATGGTCCCAGTGCTTCAGAAAGACACAGAAACCCTGTTGCCACATATTCCTGATTTTAATACTCAGAGTCCATAGTTATTTTCCCTTACTCTAGCCTGTGCTGTACCAAGCAAAGGGCAGCTCAAGATGCAGAATTAAACAATTTGCTTTCAGAGGCAGAGTGGCTACAACCTAGATTTAGGGTCTGAGAGCTGCGCCAAGTCTTCAGGGCTCATAATGTCCCCTTGTGGCTGGAGGGCAGACAGGAGGCCTCTTCCCCTGCATCACCGCCTTGGTGGGCTGGGCAGGATGGGCCCGTCCACCCTTTGCTCATGTCCTCCCACCATGGAAGCTGCCTCACCTGTCTCTTCCAGGCGGGGTCCTCTTCCTCTGTTCCTTCTCTGGTTGCCTGTTGCCTATGCGTCAGCATGTTCCCTAGCTTGGCATTCAAGGCTCCAGAGATGAGCTGCCCTGCTCAGTCCTGCACCCCAGGTGATGAGCCTTGTATCTGTTCCAGAACACGTCAGTGAATTCTCACCTCTGGGCCCTGGCTTATGCTTCCCCCTGCCGGGAATACGACCACTCCCTTTTCTCCTCTTCCTTGAGTACTTTTCTCTTTCCGTGGCTCCCCTTCTAGCCCAAAGTGCAGATGAGATAGGCAAGAAAAATAGCTGCTCCAAATGGACTGGGAACCAGAGTTTCAGGGACAGAGCTACCTAAACAGCCCAGATTATAGTTTAGGAGGTCATGTCAATAAGGAGGTAACAGATGGGGAGGGACAGACCCTATTCCCACCCCACCTCCTGGCCTCTAGGCCAGCGTTTCTCGAACTGCACAGAGCCGTCTGAAAATAAAATGTAGTAAAATACAAGAATGCCCATGAACCCTTGGGGTCTACAGATTCCAGTTTAAAAAATGCCACCATGACAAACAAACAAACAAAAGACCCCAACGACATGGCAACATAAAATTAATTATAGCTTTACAAAGCACTAGGCCCAAATTCTCTGCAAAAATAATTCTTTCCAATCAGATGCAAAAAATGCATCTAGATTTTATTAGCTGTGCAAGCCTGGGCTAGCTCCTTAATTTCTCTGTGCCTCAGTTTTCTCATTCATAAAGGAAGAAAAATAGAAATATTTACCTGGAAATGTGGCTGGGAGATACAATGAGGAACTACACATGTGCACAAAGTGCCTAGAGGGTTCCTGGCACTTTGTAGGTTCTCAACCAGTGGCAGCTGGTGGAAAACGGGGGGCCTAACCCTGAATACACATCTCATTCCCTCTTCAGGGCTCATTGGTCTCATATTCTGGGGTTTCCAGAGAGTGGGAAGGAAGGTGCTCACGAGACTAAGGCTGAGTTACAACCTCAGAATGAAGGGAATGATTTATCTTTGCACACCAAGAAGCCAGGGGCATGCATGGTACTAACCAGGAGTCAGGCAAAGAGGGGGAGACCTGCAGAGCTCAGGGAGACCTGGAAACCAACCTCAGAGCAACGTTGAGAGAAGAAACAGAGGACGCAAGACAGCCCCAAGAAGACAGCATCTGTATCTTTGTTTGGTTTCCACTTTTGTTAACTGCCCAAGGATTTAGGTATTGGAAGAGACGAGAAGAGTCCTGTCTATGCGGGTCTCCAGGTCACAGACTTGGCCTTAGAGAGCCTGCTCTCCTTACTTGTAGGGACACAGGCTTGAACAGAAACAGAGAAGAGGTTAGAAATTACATAGAAACTAATAAAATTTAAGTAGCAGGGAAATTATTCAGGGGAAGTACACTGATGGGTGCAACTTATTTTGAAATACAATTTAAAAATAAAAGCCAGACTGATGGTTGCCCACAGGGACCAACAGACAGACAGATTGCGATAAATAAGTGCGTTTCGTTGTGAACAACTGAAGGTAAATGGTGACTGGATAGGTATTCGCTGAAAAGTTTTTCTAACTTTTCTATAAGTATGAAAATTTTCATAATAAAATATTGGGAATAAATTAGAAAACAGGATCCAACGTAATCAATTCATGTCCTTACAGCCCCAAGACAAGTTGTCCCAAAAGAGAAGCTGGTATAATGGTAAAAAGATAGATTTTCATCTGCTTTTCCCTACTCTCTGCCTTTCAGCTCCTTGGGGCTATCTAGATGCCTTCCCCCAGCTATGCAACCTGCTAAGAATGTTGTTTATAAAGATTTAAGCTATGAGTCCATCCTACGGAATCTGTATTTTCTCAGATCTTTCCCGAAGACTGATACAAGTCCTTAAATAAATCTTCAGAAGTGGAATTTTGGCCAGTGGAGAAGAAACTTCAGGTACATCTGTTGGAACTGGGTTTGGTTGCAAGTGTCAGAACCTAAAACTTATGACTTAAACAATATGGAAGCTTATTTCATGCTCACATAAACCAAGTCCAAATGGAAGTAGCCCAAGACTCTGTCCTCGAACATCTGAAGAACTTTGGTTCTTTCCAGCTCCTTGCTCCGCATCTCTAAGGTCAGCACCCAGCTTCATGGTCCAGGATGGCTATATTCACACCCCAAACAGCAGGATGATGTAAAGAGCAAAGAAGGACAAAGCAACGTGCCTCTTAAGGAACATTCTTGGCAATTGACGTAGGTGCCTAGTTACATCGCATTTAGCTGCAAGAGAGCCTGGGAAAGGTACTCCTTATTTTTGGCTACAATGTGCCCAGTAGAAAAAAAATTTACATTACTATTAATGAAGGGAGAAAGGATTTGGGGGCACAGCTAGCAGTTTCTCTCACAAATGGGACAAACATCTCCCTAGAACACTTCAACCACAGATGCAGAGTTTTCCACTTTCACTGTCTTCCCATAGGGTCAGCTCTGAACTTACCAACTCACCTCCACGACAATGGTCTCCTTTCTGGACTGATCACATAAGGAGAAGGAAAAGGAAATAAGAAGCTATGTGATATTAGAATTTAATAAGGTGTAAGGTAGGTATATTAGCATCGTCACATTAGAAGAAATGGAGGCTTCCCTAAATTCCAAAGACTGGTGAGGTCTTTATCTGTCGAGGCCACTACAAAAGTGCAGGAAGAGGCAGAGTGAGACCTCCAAGTCTTTCCCTCCACCCAGCCCCTCTACCTTGACCAGATAACCAAAACTTTGAAAAGGACAGAGGCTGCCTGAGAGCCCAGGAGTCTAAACAGGTGATCACACCTACAGGGGAGAACAAGCAACAACATCTGGGAGTGGCAAACATTGGGCCAAGAAGGGCTGGTCTGGGACCCTTGACTGGTTGGGGGCTCTTGGAGGAAGCTGGACATGGGCCTGGAGCGGGGGCAGGAGCATGGTCAGAGGGAGGTGTCAGAGTGGTGCACAGCACCTGTGTATGTACTGCGGTCTCAGATCTATTCTGAAAATAAGAATATGAGTTCACAAAGTTCTCAAAGGATTTTAAGTTAGTCTAGTGTCACTGTCTTCATGAGCAGAGGTTCTCAAAGTTGACTGCCCATTGAAATCACCTGGGGCTTTTGAAAACATGCTAATGCCGAGTCCCGGCCTCCAAGATTCTGACTTTATTGGTCTAGGGTAAAGCCTGGGCAGTGGGATTTTTCAAGCCTCCCAATGTGATTCCAATATGCAGCCAAGTCAGAGGATTCTCCCTCACCTGGGGAGGATGTAAAAATGCAGATTTTTATTCAAGAGGTCCAGGATGGGGCCTAAGATGCTGCGTGTTAGTAAGTTCCCAGGTGATGTCAGTGTTGCCCGTCTTTGAGTAGCCAGTTGGACTCTTGCATGTCTGCTGATCACGCACACCTTCGCTATATTCACGGGGGCTTTAATGCACTACCCACTCACCTTCTGCTATTATGGCTGTCTTGTCCTATAACAAGACCCTCCCCGACAGAAATCCAGGCCTGCTCCCTGCTGGCCGGTCTGCATCTGCCCTCATGTTTAGCATGTTGTCCACTAAGCCTATGATCTAAAATGGCCTGTGTTGCACACAGCAGAGAGCTCACTGCTGGTGCTTAACACAGCTCTTGTTAATATTCAGTATTAATGCTTCATGCTGATGAGTAACCAATTACTAACAACAACAGTGACATTGAAAAAACAGTGATAGTCCTACATGGCACAGTCCCCTTTGCTTCTTCCTCTCCCCAAATTATAATTCTCCATGAGCTTCCAGAATCTTCTTGTGACAGGTACAACCTCACACACATTCACTTAATAAGACAGCTCTGCGGCATAAAATTCCACTTTCAGCAGATCCATTTTCAGTGTGGCACACAGGAAATTAAATGTTAAAGTATCATCCACATGGAAGTTGTGAGTTTAATTCTTACACAGGGTGCTGACAAACTGAGATTGTTTATCTATGTCTCATCATGGCCATGTGTTTCCTCTGGGAGCCAGTGAATTTCTTAGAATTCCAAATCTTTTGCTCCTTTTTGGAGGGATGTCTGCTTTTAGCTGGTCTCAAAGATCTGCATTCTCAGAAGCCAAAGAAGCTCACGTGAGCCCATCGCTAAGAAGAACAAGACACTACAATGTGGTCTGCAATTGCTAAGGATGGTGTTCAGGGCTGATTCAGGATGGTATTTTTTTTGTAGTTTCTTTGAATTTTCTCTTTAGAGGCAGTAATGTAGCAGTTAATGTCTAATGGCATCTATTAAGGAATTCACTAAAGAAAAACTGATAACAAGATATGTTATCATCATCAACCATTACCAGGGCCGTGTAGGAATCTCGATGTGCTCAGAGTGCGTCACCGCACAGCTTTTGCTATTGGAGCTGTTTTTACAAAATGGCGAGTGAAGCTCGGCGACACCTATCCTGGGGCTGATTGTAACCACTGTGCTCTACGCAAGTCACAGGTCGAGGGATGGGCCACGGTAGCTGTCCATACCCTACCTTTGTTATACAAGGGCAAGAGAGACCTCCACTTCGCAAATCTCTCTTTCTGCACATCAGTCACCCTCAGGTCTAGCCTGCATCGGAGGTCCAAGTGACTTGGGTAATAGGAGTAAAAGGGGAGCTCAGGGAACCCCACAATCATGAGTTATGATACCCTGGAGCACAGGTCAGAGGGAATTACAGGAAAGGAATTGTACTAGCATTCCCCCTTGGTAGGAACTCCCAGAAGGCAAAGTCCAATACCTCTGTACTCTTGCTGGAGAAGGAGAGAATGAAGAAGTTGCCTGGACCTTTGGGGTTAGTCGTAGCCTAGAAAAGACCCTGCAGCATTCTGAGACATCTAAGAGGATCTGGCACCATAAGCACGTGAGCCAGCCAGCTCCAAGGTGACGAGCCCCTTACCCACCTTCTGGTTCTGACGACGTGATGCTGCTCAACTGGCCCACTGCCCTGGGCACTTCAGAACCTCCTCTCACCTCCCCATGGACTCACTCCCGAGGCAGGTTCAGACATTCACCTGTACAAGCCCAACATTCCTCCTAACAGTCTTGGTTCTTATTTAAAGACCTACTGAGTGTTAGAGCCAAAAGGGGCCTAAACCAACTTCTACCCGAATTTCATCATTTTACAGAAGAGAAAATGCCCAGAGAGGGTTACCAAAGGTCCCATAGCCAACTGGAACATGAACCTGTGTTTTCAGACTCTTAGTTCAGGATTCTATTTTTTTTTAAATCTCTAAAAAATAGCAAATCTAATGACTCCCCCAAAATAGCTCTTGGATGATCTTGCGTATGGTGGCACGGTGTGAAGTAGGGGACTGAGTCCTTGTAGGTTGTTGCCCGCACTGTGGGCTTTGACGGAGCCACAAAGCTTCAAATTTGCCACCAAAACCTCCACCACACTGAAAGAAGACAGTTTCTACTTCTGCCACCAGTGCGACAAACTGCATACTGAGTTTTGGACAGATTCTAACTGCCTAAGTCAAGAGAGTATTATTCTACTTGCCCCTCCAGACCCAGCCTCCATCCTCCCTCCGTCTCCCCCCAGCCCTGTGTCCCAGGAGACTGATCTCTATAGACTCACTTGTCTCCAGCTCCCAGTTGGGTTTGACCAATGGGGAGGCCCCAAAGGAGGTCAGAGGTCAGGGGATTGGTGACTCCCGTTCCCTTCCTGCCCCACCATGGTTTGAGCATAGTTCCTCTACCTGTGGCCACAGTTTCTGGAAGACCACCCCTCTCCCACAGGGGCAGGTATCTCCAGGGCCCAGGAACATGGTTCCTCCTCTGGCTGCTTCAGTCCACTGAGGTGCTGCACCTCCCTTGTCAGTTCCCGTCACCCTTTCATCTCTGTAAACAGTCCCATTATTAAAGTCTCTTCATTAATTAACAGGTCAAGTGTGCTTTGTCCTGCCGGGACTCTGACTGGTACAGGGACCACTGAGTGAACCTGTATCAGGTAACAATAACCTATACCTGTATTAACTGGCTTGTGTACAGAGTCACTTCCGTTTGAATGGGAGGAAGGGCAAAAATAAGGTAGGAGATACACGGGAACCAACAGCAGTTGGCAAAATCTGCCCGATGTGAGAGTTTCCTGATCAACTCTGGCTCATCCCATTCAAGTTAAATGAGTCCATGGTGGAATCACAGGGTTCCACTTCCGGTGGCACCCACTGGTTTACTCTGTGGAATCAGGCAGGTCTCCACTTCCACCTCTCTAAATTGGCCACACGATTCTGTTCCCACACACGCCTGCTGCGAATCGTGTGTGCTACCTGCGATAGCCAAACTCTACCATCTCATGCTAAGCTCTCTTAAATGCTAAAACAAACACAAATTGAACTTGTTTTCCCGTCTGTTTCTTTAACAAATGGGAGCTTGAGCCCATAGGGAAACTGTGGGGGTCAGGGAAACATCAAATGAACACTTCTGAACAAAAACAAATGTTTCTGAAGATTGCAAGATATTTCAAACAGAGCCCTCCCTTGGCCAGGCCTGCTCCCCTCCGACGCCTGCACAAGATCCCGATGACAGCATTATTTGCTTGCCTTGGATTTGTTTCTTTGCCCAGAAATGACACACAAGAAGCTTGGAATAGGAAACAGCTACTGGGTCCTAACAGTCTTCCCAGGCCACTCTCTGAGAGCAGACAGGAACGAAACGACACCAAGGGAGCAAAGGGAACCATGCTTTGGGATGGATTCAACTAGCCAGAGCAAAGAGCAGTGGCTTGCATAAAACCCCAAAAAGTAAGAAAGCATTTCCAGAGGAGGAGTAGTCGTGGCAGTAGTGGAGGCAGCAGCTTGATTCAGCTGGCGAAACCGGCATCATTCCCCCAAGAAGCTTTCTCTAATGTCCCCTTACAAGCTGACAGTCCTTCTGGGTCCCCTCCAAGCCTCCTACACGCCTCCATTCCAGCTTCTCTGCCCAGCTCCGGAACTAGAGTATGCACTCCTTGAGAGTTTAATCTCATTCCATTTTGTACAACATCACTGCCTAACAAACTGCTGGGCATGTAGTAAATGCTCAACAAATGCTTCTTGGTCAATTGTGTTCATGAATTGAGGAATGATTGAGCGAATGAGTAAGATAAATTAGTGAAAGAATCTACGATTGACAGTACTGACTCTCTAGCTGACGAATTATTTCTTTTAGAATTGAAAAGGGGAGGTAGGTAACTGCAGCCACAAGGACCCTGTATTATGAGGTCACTGGGCCATTTTCAGGAATTCGCGACTGCTCCTCGGGGGTCTCCACCCTGTCTCCCTCTCCCTATACTTCTCTCTGCCCTTTGACCCTTAGATCCACTTTCTATCTCTTCTTATTCAGTATTTCTTCAGTTTTTATTACTATTATTAGGGAGACCACACAATTTATCAACTAAAGAGTGAAATTTTTGAGAATAAAAGGGAGTGCTAGAAATAATCCGAGTTATATAATTCAAAATATTAACTTATTCCATACATTGACTTTATTATATTGGTAGACCAATGAAATAATTTCATTTAAATCTTAGCTTCAAAAACAAAATTCTTCTACCAATATATATCTGTGTTCATTGAAGCAAAATAAAAATAATTCAATTTGTTTGATCTCTTATCTGAATACTAAGCAAACCATTAGCAGAATAATGGTACCAGACATGTATCTTAAATATTTTTAGCTATATCTAGTTCTATTATTATGATGTCACGATGTTTTCCTAAACAATGTATTTTCGTAAACATGGATTTTTAAAAATCTTTTTGTTTCATAAGATTGCATACACTTTTCTTCAAAGTTGCATTTTTAAAGCTTCTTGAAGTATTACATATAGAAAAGTACCAAAATTGCATTTTATTGTTAATAAATTTGAATTGTTAACAGTTGAATCTTACTATAGATTAAAATAATATTTCTAATTGAAAAAATACTTTCTCTGAAGTTACTGAGATGTCTTATTAAGTTCAGAGCAAATCCTACTGGAGTATATTTCCATCTTCCATTTCTTCATGTTAAAATATGTAAATACCTTAGCCTGAATATTTTCTCAAATACTGTTTTTTTACTTCCCAAATACTTATCTTGGACAAGTATTTTTGTAGAGAAAAACTCTTCAAATTAGTTGTCTCTATTTATGATTCCAAATCATAAGTCTTTCAGTTTCTTTCCATCTGGTAAGAATATAGATGTATCCAAATAAAAATGGAAATACAATCAAAAGCTTCTTGCAATGGGCCAGGATATTCCAAAGAGCAATTATAATTTTGTACAGGAAATCTTGCATAATTTTTGAGCCCTCATTATTTAATTTGTTCAGTTTTTTCTTTCTCTTATAGGGATAAACTTTATTGTTTTTCTGTTTGCAAACTTTATTTTCAATAATCGCAATTGCCAAAGTGCTTTAAAATTTTTTGAAAATTTTATTCTTTGGAGACTTTGATTAAAGATATCCAACTGCTGTTGAATAAAATACCACCAGAATTTACAAACTGGTTTATAAAAGAAGTTCAATACCATTGTAGGACGTGTAGGTTGATTTACAAAATAGTTCTTCAAAGGTGGAAAATCTTTTAAAAACCCATTGACGGTAAGCAGGAAAGAGAAAAAAGTGCATACTGCCATATTATTTTTTATATTCAACATTAACATCACAAAAATTTTGTGGTTTGATTAGTAGGGCATTAAAAATATTTGTAAATTTAAATCATTACAGGTTTTAATTGATCTAACATTGCACCTTAGTGGAAATTATCAACCATATGAACATCAAAACAAATTCCAAACTTATTTCTACCCCGTAAGTGTCTTAATTTTCTACTGACAATGCTTTTTACCATAAAGCTGTGCTTTGCCAAAATTTCAATGGGTATTATCACAACAAAAGTCAGTAATTTTATCTTCAATGTTAAACCAAAAGTTCATTTAAAAAACGAAGTTTACGCTAGTATTAACAATAAGATCAGATGTTTCTACCTCTTCAGAATGAACTTCCGGAAACTTTATTTTGATTTCCAGAATTGGAAGGGAAAATTTGAACCAATTATTAGGATTAACTGATTTTCTTTGTGAAGCATCTAAAAGCCCTGCTAAAACGCAAAGCCTTTGAACTATCTGCACACTTTCTTCTCCTCAAGCGCAATCACATTAACTGCAAACACTTGATGTGTTTGCATAAAAAACTTGGAATAAAAAAAGAGTGAAATTCAGAAAAGAAAGAGTCATTTGCTACAAATGAAAAATTGTGCTTTGCAGAGGAATGGGTAAACCCACCTTTGGCAGATCTGTATGTGAATTCCTCACCTACGTGAGAGTCGTCTTAACATAACTACTGATTTTAAAAACTAGATGATGTTTTGTGAGCAAATTTTGTCTTCTGTGTTTCATGTGGTCGATTGCCGCAGTGATGCTGAGTGTTAATAAATATTTTGTGCAAGTGACACTTTCACTGACTGTCATACGAAAGGGGAATCCAGTGATTAATTTTTCATTTAACATACACTTTCGGTTTTTGGAGTTCACTGCTGCCAAAAGGGTTGACTTTGAAATAAAAATGTTACCACATAATAATTGTGGATTTAAATTATATAATAAGTAACAAACCTAGTGTGGCAAGAGCAATCGGACTACTCTGTGTTCTATGGCAGGGCTGCTCAGCCTCTATGTCCTGCAAGAACTAATATTTCACCCATATCCTAGAGTTTCCAAAATTCCCAGGGACCCCGTCACCCGGCATCATGGTGGCATGCTGCACCCATGGGCCCCAGCGCTGGCCAGGGCACAGGTGATCAGCAGGGACAGCAGCAGCAGCCACTCCTCACCTGGAGGACTTGGCTAACCCTACCTGTTCACACCTGAGCACACTTTGCACCACCCACGGGCACCCTGTGTGCTGCCCTTCAGGACGGCGTGTCAGTTACTTTGTTCCTAGAACAGAGTGGCAAAGAGCGTTGGGTCATCCCTGGTGGTCTTACCACGGACCACGAGTTCAAACCAGAGCTCTGCTCACTGAAGTCCCATCTCACACCCAGCTACGTAAGACCTTGGCAGGAGGCGGGGAACAAAATGGAGCTCCCCCTGCCCCTCCTGGAGTATTTTAATGTAACAATGAATAACGATACTTTGTTCGAAATAATAGTAAAAGTGAAATCCAGGATAAATGCTAAACTGGACCGGGATGCTGAGACAGTAGGCATACACCAGGACTCCCCTGGCAAATTGGGAAGTGTTGACACCCTGTGTATTAGAAATCTTGGGTTTTATTGTCACTGCAATGAATCTCTAATTTTCTTATCCTTTTTTCTTTTAAGTGGTCTTCTGTGCCCCCACCCCTTAGGACTCCTAGCCCCTCCATAAACAGATAAGTGAGGTGCAAATATCTGACGGGTGTCGATGCAAATGAACGCAAATCCCAGCACGGTTGTGATTACAAACCACACCCCACATAAAATCTGGACTCACCCCTATGTTGCAAAAGGCCGTGCTGGTGCCTGCCGGGTGCCTCTGCCTCTCTGCCCTCCCTTTCTTCCTACTGAGATGAACTAGAAGAGGGAAGCCACTTGCTCAGATAGTGGTTCAGAAAAATGACAGAATCCGGGGCTGCTAATCACCGGGGAGTTCCGGATGTATTAGCTGCTGACCTGCGGATCCCACACCTGAAAGTGATTCTTGACTTATTCAAATGCCAGCTCGTGCAGTTCCTGCTTCCGCTCCACGCTGCGGATCCCACACCTGAATGTGATTCTTGATTTATTCAAATGCCAGCTCATGTAGTTCCTGCTTCCGCTTCAGGCTGCTCACTCTTCGCTCTGCCCCAAGTCGCTACCATAAGAGTCTCCAAATTCATCCTGCTCATCCTTTGCACATGCTGTTCCTTTGGCTTGAGACGTCTTTTCCAACCTTGACGCCAGCCACTTCTGTTCTGCTCCCAGAAACCGGTTTAGTCATCACCTCCTCCTGGAAGCCTCTCTGGGTTGCACCCTTAAGACATCCGGGGCTTGTTCCCTCACACTGCTGTGTGATCTCCTGTTGACGTGCCCACCTCCTTCAACCTGTGATCAACCCGAGGGAGGGGACTGTGTGTTTTGCCTTCTTTGGTCATCATATGTCACCATACCTGCTATAGAGCGGGCATATGAAATAGGAAATAAATGAAGGATGGAATGAATGTTGACACGCACTAAAGAGGAGAGGGTCCTCCAATGAGGGGCCTCAGGGGACACCTGCTTGGCTTCTAAAGGCGGAAGTCACAAAATGGCAGTGACACTTTCTCCATCAATAGGATCGTCCCGTTATGCTATTACACCTCCTCGGGGACCTGGGGGCTGAGAGGACATGCCTATTAGTAACCCCAGTTTATAGCTGGGCAAATGGAGGCGCGGGAAGGTTAAAAGCCCAGGTCAACCCAGGAGCTGGCGATGAAGCTGTGATTGGCAGTCACCGGACCCTGATCCGGGTGCACCTGATCCAAGTTCTGTCTTCTGAGTCTACCTTCAAGGACTCCTCGATACATTCCCTCTCTCTCTCTTTTTTTTTCAGTCGAATCCAAAAAGTCCTCTCTCCAGATTAAGTCATCCTGGCTTCAAATATCTAAAACAGCAATTTTTTTTTCCTTCAGTATTTGAAATGTTTTTAAGGGTTTATTTCAAACACCCTTTTCTTTGAACTGATCGTTCAGAACCTTCATTCCACTTTGGCACTGTGTTTTGTAGTCGGCTCTGATTTCTAAAAGGTTTTTATTTCTTCTCTATTAGCGGCCACCACCTGCTTACTGTTTGGATGGGTTTTGCTTTATTTTCTTTGCTTTCATCTATTGAAATGGACGCGAGGAACCCGAGGTAATGAACCTTGTTTCCCGTTTTCCCTCCAGCCTCCCGTTTTTAACCCCTCCTGCCGCTGCTAAGGATGAGGGAGAGGATGGAAAGTTCGGGTGTGGATAAGTCTCTGGGAGTCGCTCTGCCTTTCTCCCCGTGTGTGGGGAGACGAGGTGTAGGCAGCAGAGGACAGAGCGTGCCTTGAATATCTGGGGTGCTGTGGCTGGCTTTGTGACTTCCTGGCCATCCTGCTTTGACATCGCAGGACACACCGTGGCCCCTAATTGGCCTCCCTGGCTGGGAGCGAAAAGGTGTCTTTTTCCGATCCTAGGGTGACCCGTAAGTTCCATCAGGGGATGCTGGGTCAACAGTCATCGCTGAGGTCCCACCTTGATGGACACTATCTTGTCCCATTTTTGCCTAGTCTGCACACGCTGGCCCTTAGGGGAGCAGCATTACATATAAATATATAAATATTTTACCAGTTCATCCTGCCCTCGGGGTATCAAGTTTAATGAACTAAACATCCTCCATTAATCACCCAGCAGAATGTTATTTACTTCACGTGAGAGGGTAAGTGGCCCCCTGCAAAGAGAGCTCAAAGGCGCTGTCTGCACAATGCTTTGCTATGCTACGTCTTCCCACTTCTTTAAGAACCAAGTCCCAAATCCAGAAGTTCCATCCTCGGAGTTGATGCCTCACTCCCACGCCCTCTCCTCCCCCCCTGCCCAATTTCAGATGCCGACTTTCTCACCCACCTTTTGTTTAAGATCAGGCATACTCCCCCCACACCCGGCCAGCCCAGACATGCAGGGCCATGGGATGTTTCAGCCCAGGGAGGGTGAAAAAGGTCTTGAGCCCTGTTCCTATGATGATCCCACAGGCAATCAATCGAGCACATGGTAAGTAACATTTGAGCAACTTGAGAAAACGGAGCTGAAGTGGGTAGTACAGTACCAGAGGCCCTTTGACGTCTCTCAGCATCCGTTGTAAACAACATCTATCACGCAGCTCAGAGCCGTGAGAGCCACTCAGTGCAAGTGTGTACGGGTGGGGAAAGGAAGGAGAGAAAAGGAAGTGCAGATTGGTGCTGGGAGGCAGGAGGTGGCCTTGGGAGGTGACGAAGCATGTTAAGCCGGGCTTTGCATCCTCTGGTACCCTGGCTTCCACCTGCAGCCACAGACAAAAGGCAAACCTGGAAGCGCACATCTCTCTTGCTCCTTATCAGGAACAATGATGTCCTGTGCATTTGGGCCCCACTGATGTCTAAGGGGGTTGGCAGAGGGCTGCCGTCCCAGCCCAGAAAATGACATCGCCTGTAAGGGTCTGAGATGCCGTCTGCTCTTTGTCTCTCTCCCTTTGCAGGGCTGACCCTGGCCTCACCCCCTCCTCACCAGGGGGGCCCGGCCCCTCCCCTGCACAGCCAGGCTTTCCAAAGCATCTTGCATGTGGCCAGAGGTCTCGGAGAAGCCTCTCCAGGCTGTGCAGGGTTTTAGCCCAACACTAATTAGTAATGCAATCCCGCAAAGAGCGAAGTTGCCTGCTACCTCCCCTCACTCACTGTGATTTATGTTCAATTTGTACAAATGGAGAAAATGAGATTTCAAATTTCAATGCCATTTCTGCAATGAGGTGATTAAAAGAGAGAGAGGTATCGCCTTCCACTGTATAGAATATTGATCCCAGTGCTATTTTCCTTTGCAATAACCATTAGCTCAGTATTATTTGCAAACCTCTAATGTGAACCTGGAGATGTAATTTACATTTGTGCCTCACTTATTTGCTTTAACAAAACAACACAAAAGCTTTGGGTCTTTCAATCTATCCATATTGTCAATAAAATTAGCAGCTTGAAGGGAAAAAATTATATTCAAAACCATAACTTCCCATTAACTACCGCAAGACACAACACATGGTTACAGAGGAGAGAGAGCTTCACGGTTAAGCCCCTTCTTACTCAGTTCTTCTTTCCCCGCCGCCTCTCCCACCTCCATGGGGTTAAGATGCAACAAGGAAACTTAAAAGCGAAGCATCTCCTCCTCTCAATGTGGATCAGCTTGGAGGCTGGGGCTGGCCACGTGCATCTGAGGTCTGATCACCGGGACAGTGTCCCCGGAGAAGAGGACACGAGGGCCCCAGTGCCAAGTGCTGCCACATGCCTGGCCCAGAGGTCCGTCCTGGCTGCCAGGACAAACGCATCCACGTAGACACGTGCAAGGCCAGCACGGAGCCTCCAAGAGAGGCTTCCGCAAGAGAGGGGCGGGGGAATCAGGACAGGGAATTGGAGGGGCTGGAAGAAAAGACAAGGAGGAGGTAATCAAGAAATAAAAGCGCGGGGCTGTGTTCCCGCAATTCAAGTGGCAGATCGACTCTGAACAAATAGGCCACGCAGCTCCGCGGTCTCATTTCTTGTCTCTGCAAATCCGTCAGCTGCCTACCACTGCCTACCAGACCCTGGAAGACGGGAACAAGAAAAGGGAGAAGGGGGGGAAGCTAATGACCCATAATTGCCATGATAGTGGGAGAGGGGCCAGGCAGCTGTTTTACATTCCTGGTATGTATAGTATGCAAATATCGACAAAGGCTCGACACAGTTTCGCTATTGTGGATCCGGAGGGTAACCAAATTAGCCTTTGGCAGCCATGGTAATTGGGAGGTGCTGTTCCCATTAGGAGTCCTGCAAATTATGAAGAAAAATGGACCGAGGGCTTTGTCACAAATAATAATACCAAGAAGAAAAGAGCAGGCGGCTGTCTTTTCTTTTATTCCCCCCCACCCCACTCCCCACCCTCTGCCTTTATTTTTTTTTTTTAATTTCTGCATTGTGTTGTTAATACCTCTCCATTTAGTAATAAGAAAACAGTCTGAAATCCCCCACTAGACAGTGCAGGGACTTGATTGCAAGAATGTCAAGTTGGCAGGGGGGTCCCAGAGGGCACGGGCTGCTTTTTTGTTGCCAGAGCCCAGCGGCTGCAGGTAAGAAAGGTGCAGCCGTCCTGGGACACGTACTGGGGCCCAGAGCCCTGGGTGACCAGAGAAGCTTCAGAATTGATGTCTGGAAGAAAAGGAAAATGCAAAACACACTTTCCAAGGAGTGTCCTCCCCTTCATTGAATGGTCCAGAGAACACCTCCTCCTGGTGCATAGTTGGGCTTTGTCTCCTCCCCACTCTCGAAAAATCTAAAGTTCTAGCTGGATCTAAATCCCTTAACAATTCAAAGAGCTCAAAAACCTCCCATCATGATGCATTAAGCCCCAAAGTCATGCAGAAAAGGTTTGGAGACTTTTGCCCTGGGCACTCCCTTGAGATGGCCTAATTCTATGTCCCTGGGAGCTGGGTGCCTGGTGACCAGATGGGCCACTGGAATATCAGATGACACTGAGATGAGCTCAGTGCTTTGTGTGGCCTGGGTGAGTGAAGGGGAATGGTCAGCTCGGGGCCAAGTTTGGCCCAGATGAGAGGCCTGGTATCACAGGGGGTGGCAAAGAACTGTCTAAAAGCCACACCGTCTCAAAAGCTTCACAGAGCACATGAGGAGTGAAGGACCAATACTTCCAAAAGCGTTCTATCTCTCTTTAAAACAATCAACTTCCAATTTCCCTTGTTTTAGCATCTGTTTGTTCTGCTGGAGAAATACTTTCAACGACAAAGGCCACTCCGGAAATCCGATGTCTTTCATTTATGCTCCTCCAGTTACATAGGAACATCTCATGCATCGCTTTGCACTTTATTTTTATGTTATATTTCAGACACATGCACAATGTTAAAAGACAGAAAGGAAAAGAAACCTTCCACTTGGATAACTGGAAAGATACAGCCACATCCGTGTCTTTAGAACCAGACAGCATTTCCCATAAGGAAAAAACAATGGAATTTTCATAAGGTTTGAAGTATCCTTAGAGATTTCAATACAAAAGGATCCTGCCAATTTTGTTCTCCAAAGGGCAAAGAAAGAACTAATGGCTAGTTGCATGCAGTTAGAAAATTAACAAAAACATGAGAACTGAAAACAGATCAGGTCATAGCAAAGTCAAATGGAAGGTTGAAAAATGAGTAAGAGGAGATAACAAATTCCTCGCACAATGTCACTGCAGATGGGACCAACGGGTGACCTTGGGAATGGAGTGAACTGTTCCTTTTTCTTCTGTAACGTCCAAATCCTGTTTCAGCGGACAAGAGAACAAGTGGCCCCATTCCTTGCTACTTTTAAATGAAGAACACTCCACTGTTAGGTACGATCCAGCTTTCAAGTCTCTATGGAGAGAAACTTGAGGATGAAGAAACAAATCAACTCTCTGGCATTTACCAGTTTTTTTTAAGAAAAAATATTTTTTGATGAACATACCCTTTCATTTTGTGATTGTGTTTAGGTTTTTGTTCTGGGTCTGTCCCTTGATGTGCCGACCAGGCCTGCCGTGGCCAGGCTCCGGCCTTGTTTCTCTCTCTTCCCTATCAGAGCTCCAGCCACACACTCAGTGTCTTTCTGTGTCTTGAACCCAATACGCTTTATCTCATTTCCTACTTTCACAGAAACTGTCCCTGTGCCCACGGGTGTGTCCCTGTGTACTACCCACCGTGCCACGCGAGCACCTGTGTGAATACATGAGCGTACACCCCTCAGGCTGCCTCATCCTTATCCTCTTCCTCAGTTCTCTGCTTAGATACTGCTTCCTCCAGGCAGCTTTCCAGCCTTCTCCAACCTCCCAAGACTGGGAGACAAATGTCCAGAGCCAGAATTCTCTGTCTGATCACCTGTGCAAGGCTGTGACAGCATGAGAGCAGGGACACCTCCCTCCTGTTCACCTGTGTGTCCCTAGTGGGCAGCACAGTGCCTGGCACCTGGGAGTTGAGCCATAAACATGTGCGCAGTGAATGCCATCTGGTTATCCAAAAGCTTAATTGAGGGCCCAAATGCCACCTGCTAACAGGTCTCCAACACTCTGTTTTTACACTGGGGGACTCTGCTTGCAAGGAATGCCTATCAATTCCAGAATCCCAGCGAGCCCCGCCATGTAAGATACACCAGCGTGTGTATTCCAACCACCAAACAACTGGATGGTGCTTATTTACATCACGGATTTATTTTGTGATACAGTTTTCATTCTAGCCCAGAAACTTCCTTGTTTCCTGCTAAATCTAGGGTCTCTCTCCCTGTTTTCTTCTCTTCAGGAATGGAATTGGTTTTCATCTGCAAAGATCGCTAAGAATATATCCTTTCATGTGCGATGGCCCACCCTGCACACTGCAGGATCTCGGGCTTCACCCCAAACCCAGAACAAGACCACTCCAATTTTTGTAAGGAATTCACAGGCAGACACGGAGGAAATTCCTTCCACTATAAGCCCAATTCAATTCAGGTTATTGAGTATTTATATCCTAGGTATATATGTGTTAGGGCACTAAACCTGCTTGGGAAAGTAAGGCTTATAAATTGATAGTAATAACAGAAATGAAATTACGGGAAATGGTACTAGAGATTGGAGATTGGTAGAAGAATCGTGCTCCTTATGCTGAAATAGCTTGCTATTTAGAAACAGCAAGAGCTTGATCCAGAGGGAAAGGCACGAGAATGAACAGGACAGTGGCTAGAGCAGAGGATTCTGGAGGGGAGGTTCATAAAAAGATAAGTCTGCTTACGGGCCATGTAGGTGGGAGCCTTCACTGTCAAAGAGAAGAGCTTAACTAAGAGTGGGCAGTCTGGGTGTGGCTCTGTACAGCGCAGTCTCTCACGTGTCCTCTGAACGCATCCCAGGAGGAATTTTATTAAGGTCTGTCACAGCAATGGCCCAATGAATCACATCTCTCTGCATCCATGTGACTGTGTAGCCCCCTCCACATTAACTCTGAGCTTAGCCATTGACTTGCTTTGGCCAATGGGACTTTAGCAAGCGCGTCGCAAGCAGAAGTTTGGAAAGTGCTCGTTCACTGGGGTTTGTCTTCTCTTGCTGCTTGTTGCAGCGCCATCTGAAAAAAAGCCCAGGCTAGCCTCCTTGAAGATGAGAACCCACATGGACAAGGAGGTCCAGCTGTACTTGTTGGGTCCAGCCCAAATGGTCCACCTGTAGACTAGCAGCAACGATATCATTTTTTGCTTTAAGCTTCTAATTCGGGGGGTGACTCGTTACTCGGCATTAAACTGATATGCATCCTCAAGATGGAAGCCTAGAAGAACTTGAGAAAAAGGTTGCTCTTTTGGGAGCTAATACAAGACTTGTAAACTCTGCAAGAAAACTAGAGGCACGAGGCCATCCTTAGGGCTCTCTGGTCACAGTTGTCTCGATATCATGGCGATACTGAGGGCAGCAGCCATTTGGGTAGCAAAGGAAGAAGGGACAGCCCTCCATGGTGGTGATGAGAAGAGAAACGTGGGCTTGCACAGGGCAGAAGTGGGGTAAGGGAAGGCCAGAGGGGTTGGCAAGAATAAGAGCCACAGTAGCCAGAATCTCACAGCCAATGGTGACCTGGTCACAGCAAGGTCAGCCCATGCTCTAGGAACCACAGGGATATAGCAGGCAAAGTGCAGTGGCTGCGTTCTAGGGGCAAGAACACACTGGGGGTGGTGGGATTTTGATTCTACTGGGGAAAGGTTCACTCATCAAGTCTTCCCCATTCCAGGGACCTGTGATTTTAGGGAAGCGTGGGATGCCCGGAGGATAAAGCTGTGTGACAGGACGTGCCAAACCCAGCCAAAGCTGTCTGTCAGCCTAGACTTTCCGTTTGTTTTTACTTTCATTACCCTGTCACGATCGAAGCTGATGTCCACTACATGCCTGCTTATTAGGATGCAGAGACAGAGTGGTGATTAAGAGCATTTGTTCTAGAATCAAATGCCAGCTTAACCACCCTCTAGCTAATGACTCCTGACAACTTACTTAACCTGGGTTTCCTTATCTGTAAAACGGAGATAACAATAGTTCCTGTCTCATATGGCTGTTGTGAAGATTACATGAAATCATACAAATGTTGAGTACAGTCTTCAATATCCAGCAAACTCTTAATGGTACTGTTGTTATTGACAAAAGTTATTTAGAACTCCACATTTTCTCAAGTTTCTGAGTAATTCATTTGGATTATCAAGAAAGATTTTACTGCTTGAACGCCACTGATATCTTCTCTGATACCTAAAATATATTAATTAGGGAAAATGGCCCCTTGATCCCAGTCTTTGAATCTGGGAGGGAGAGAAGACGGTTCTGGACTTCCCTTATGTTTGGGGTTCTAATGGATTCCTGATGAAAATCTACATGCACATTCAACTACCTTTGATCTTTATTTCCATCCCATCTGGCTAGCAAGTTCTCATTAAGATATGATTTAAGAACTGAAAGTTCATTAAAAAGATCATTTTATGACGAAGTGAGATGAGCAACTTAGAAATGATTCGGTATCTCCTCTAGATCATCCCACTTAGGGCTTTTTTCCAAACGAATCCAGCATAATTCATAGAAGCGCTAAGATCTGCCTCCCAAGGGTCTGGAAAGATTCAGCAATTAACATCACACACCCTTGTGACCTGATGCATGTCGTCCAAATTGCAACAAATACCACCACTAGCAATTTTCTTTTACAACATTCTTACGTTAAGCATCATTATCTTGGAAGTCTTTCTTTTTTCTAAATTCAGTTATAAGGGAAAATATTCACAAATAATTTCTAGTTCAAAATAATCTTCCCTTATTTTTTTAAGAATAGAATTACAAGGAAAAAAACAATAACACCATTTTATTAAAAAGACCAAAGTTCTGACTCAGAATGCTTGTAACAATTTTTTCAGATAATGGGCTTTTTTTTCCCAACTGAAATAAAATAAAGCTCATAGTAATTGCAACAGCATTAGAATTCTTCCAAGAGCGGGGAGCAGTCACTGAAATCTTGTGTTCTACAATGTCAAAATTTTTCTGAACTGCACTTCAATAAAATCACAAAATGATAGCAATGTCTCCATTCATGCTACATAAATATGAAAAACATTGTATCAAGTGGAAAAACATGAGATGCATCATTTATATAATTGTTACAAATTTCTGTTGTATAACAAATTCCCACAAAGTTTCGTTGCAGTCATTCAAACGCTTGTGGAAGAGTATCTTAAAACCTTTACATCTCATACCTTAAAGTTAACTTAATGGAAATACTATCAGCAGACGTGCTGACAATTTTATCAAGAATTCTGTTGCAGCTCAGAATGAAGGAATAACATCAGTTGCTTCATCTACTGAGGCATCTACTTCAACAATCATCCCATTAGCTCCAGTACTTCCACTAACATCTTCCCAAAGAAGGGAAGCTTTTCATATTTTTTGCAACACAGATTAGTGAAGTTTTGCCCAGTTCCTATTGTAAAACTTTTTAATGGCATAAAAAGATTCCCTCATTGTTCACACTAATGAAAATTTTATTTTGGTTTAAGCAATGTGGCCATTAGTTTCAAGGTACGCATGATTGGAAATCAAAATGGAACTGGTATGTTATATAATTCCCCCTTTCATTGACACAACTCCATTTAACAAATCCCCTTGTGTTAAAAAAAATAAAATAAAATAAAACACCACCTCACCACTGAAACTGGGAAACTACAGAAGTGATCTGATGTTTCTTTGGATGAATATCTAATATGATGTCAGATTTCTTACTGTGGATAATATTTATCTCGTTACTCTACTGGGTGCAGTTTTCCTATGTGGTTGTCATGTTTAAGGTGAATATACCTTTCAAACCCTCATTAAAATATTCTTGCTCATCCTGCTTTTTATACTGATGGGATTTCTCTTAGTCAGGATACATATAACAGAGAATTTTTATCTGTGTTTAAGCTAGGATTATTCTTTCAATTTTTAAGGGCTCCCCATTCTAATACAATCTTTTCTGAAGTTCACCCATAAATGCTTCTGTCCCTAAAAATAATCCCTCCTCTTGTTCTGTTCCAACTTTCAGTCTTTCTGGAGTCATCTATTGTTTTGCAACTGGTCTGGTCTACTTCTAATAGACTATACATGCCTCCTTGCCAGGAACCTACCTGCTTCACTTTTATCAATATTGCCCCCATCCCAACACACACACATACATGTACACAGATTCACGTGCATTTGAACGGATTGATTTTTCTTGTTATTCTTTTTTCCAGAAACTTCCATGGCTACATGCCCAACCAATCACTCTGCTTGCACATCCAGTCGTGGAAGTTCTATGATATAACATACTGTAGGAAAGCTTCATGTCACAGAACGAAACAGCATTTTCACCCCCAAGTTGTCTGGAAGAAAATAAAAATTCACAATCCAAAGGAGTGAGTAAGAAGCGTTAAACTGAGTCACAGCTGGATTAGGTAAGAAATGGGTGGCTGCCTCCGTGCAGTCGGGGCCGGGCTGGCCACCTTGCCTGGGAAGAGCAGGTTCACGGGCTGTGTGGCGCCAGCCTCACTGCAGAGCAGCCGTGACCTCACAGGGTCAATGTGTTCATTTCTCCCAAGGCCTTTCCCCAGTTCTACCCAGGTCATGTCCTAGCTGTCGAGAAGACAATGACCTCAGAAGCCATTTTTCCCGGATGTGTGGCCGCCCGATGGGCACACGCACACACAGCTGACCCTTGGCCAGACGAGACTTTTCTGAGTCCCGTATCTCCCATGTCATCTCACGCTCAGTCCCCAGGCCTCAGAGCTGCTAGAACGGAGGATAAAAAGCCAAATTTGTAAAAGTCGTATCAAGTGCACCCTGAAGTACCCACATGGCTTTTGAAATTCCCTTGCTTCCTGCCCAGAATCCTTCTTTCTTTCTACCTTGTGCTATTTTTCTCTTCGAAACCTGCAGCTTGCCTGCCTTGTCTCGTCTGCACGCCTTCCTCCCGGCCATCCCTGAGGGCCTCTTGAAGCTGGCAGCCAAAGAGTGGCTTCCCGGTAGGTGCAGTTGGCACGCCTGCAAGTGTACTTAAACTTTGTGTCTGATCAAGTTATGTGTATTGGATCTGAAACCAGTTAGTCAATTCGTTCAGGTCCCTAAGTGGCGATTTGTGGTAATGTCTACATCAATACGGATGGAGCGGTTTGCTAGCTGGTTTACGTAAAGCAAATGGCTACAGGAAAGAGGGGTGGCCTCCAGCGCTCTCTCTGCTAATGAAGATATGGCTGGAAAAGAAAGGAAAGCGAACAGGAACGCAAGTGGACATCCATTTGTGCCTAAACACTCAGGCGGGGTCTGTTTTCTAGGTTGAATCAATTTCTCTCTTCTACCCTCCCGTCGATTTTCTCTTCCCAATGGCCTTTTTTCCTGAAGCACAGACATAATCATTAGTATTACAATCTTTCTTCCTGTGTATATTAAACCCCCAAATCCAGGGACAAACTATGTTTTCAAGAGGGAAGCTGGGGTACAGATACAAGCTTTACTTAGAGACTTACAGGAATGATTGAAACCAGAACAAAAAAAGTGTGTGGTGTTGAATTCCACCTCTCACGGTTTCTCCTTTGTGTACAGTTGCTGCCTTTTCCAGGGCAGGGGAGGAAACAGCCCGTCTAAGAGGGAATTCATTTAGTGCATGTCTGCATAGCGGCATCTCTTTACTGCTGCAGAGTACATTGTTTCTAATAATTGTGATGGATTGATACTTATGACTGGCTGGCAGAATTCCTTTAGCATGTTAAAATATTACCTTTTATTCCTTGGTCTATAATGCATAATCCGATGCTTGAGTCAGTTTTCAAATTTAATAAACAAACTTGAAAAACGAATACCCCTAAAGAAAAGGAAGATGGTCTATATCCAAAGTGGGTTCCCTTTTAAATCACTGGCCTCTGCCAGCGAAGTGAACCACTTCACAGGCTTGTTCTTTAGGTCTGGTAGCATAGTCAAGGCTTCTAGGCATTGGACACAAAGGGAAGAAATTGGTGCACATAAAATACAGTAATATTTGTCTGGCAAAAACGCTTCCACTAACGTGGGAAGGCTGAATTCTATCTTGTTCTGGTCTGCTAAGCTAGCCAGGAAATAGCAAAATTCCTGGCTCAAACCTGAGAAGTGTTTCCTTGGGTCTCGCTTCTGTTTTCACCTGCTGGTTGGAAATTCGGTCTTTGAAAATGGCAGTTTTGCCCTTACCATCCCACCTTAACGCACTAGTCCCTAAGATCACTTGGGAAATTGTGCCTCTGAAAACATGTGAAGGCTCACAAGCTTGCCACCATCACCTGTGACCCAGAAACAAATCTCAGAACCTTGAAAAGCGACCCATGTGACATGGCAAAAATGGACCGATGGCTTAGCAGCCAGCAGCTAAGTAAGTGCAGACTGAACACTTGATCTCCTTCGCCTTGTCAATGCAAACGTCTGAAATAAGCAGCTTTCAATGGCAGGTCACATGAATTTTTATTTCATTTTGTTTTCTTGCATTTTAATGTCCATTCTTTCCCTACTGTTAGTTACATCACTTTTCATCACTGTTGTGCCGCAGAAATGTGGAGCACGATTTATGGAGCCTTAACATAAATATGATGCTAGACAGAAAGAGAGCGACATATTAGTTTAGAATTTGCAGACTCTCACACAGGGAGCGCACATCGCTGATTTATGGAACCAAAGTAGCCTGTAAATCCTAAAGGGAGGCACCGTATCCATAAACTCCCAGGAAGCAAAAGACAGAGGCCCCTTAGCACAGCCTCGGGTTGGAAGCCCCTAGATCCTGAAAACAAAGACACGCCAAATGCTTGGCCTTTCGCTTTTCTTAGAAATGCATCTTTAAAAAAATTAGCTCTACGCCCAAGGGGTAGGAAGGCTTTCTCTTCATCGATTAGTGGGGGATAGGAAAGGAGGTTGGTGGGTCATTCATTGGACTCTCTGCTTTCAGATTCAATCCTGGCCATTCTCCATTCTGCTCCAAATTCCAGGGGAGGGTGGTTTGTGCAAACATTTCTCAAGAGCTCCCTTGCCGAGGGGCTTCTGCTTGGGATCTGCCAATGGCAGGCAGTGACAGGAGTTTGGAGGGTGGGAGTAAGGGAGAAGCCAGGTATTTCTCCCCCTGCCCCTCTCCTGTCTGCTCTGAGTGGCCCCACTGGAAGTTGATGTTTCTGCTCTATAACTCCAGCTCCTGCCAGACGGCGCTCTTGTGATTCTAGCTCCCAGCAGGCAGTCCTGGAGATGGTCTGTGTCCCACCATCTCCTCCCTTCTGTTCCTCCAGGCTGGGGGTGGTAATGTCTTCTTGCTGTTACTAGTCTACAGGTTGCCCCCGGAATGCCCTTCCCATGCCTTTGGCCCTAGACCTTGTATTGACTGTCCTGTGTACAGTACACAGACTCTCCCTGGCCAGAATGTGACCTATTCATAGGGAAAGCCTGGAGGCTCTACTAACATCTCCAACTGACCAGCACATGGACTAGCAAAATACAAATCTGCTTCCAGCTTTACCCAGTCCTCAGCCACACAGAGACCCCCTGACAAAGTTGCCGCAATCACATTTACTACACAATCCCTTTATTTTCCCTTTCCCCTGGAGAAAGAAAGACTCAGTTGCGAGTCTCAAGAAACACTATTTGAAATTCTGTGGGACTCATCAAAAGGAATGGGACAGAAGGTTGAAGCACCCGGAAGGATATGGTTAGAAAAAGGCAAGGATCTTCAATGGCGCCAGGGAGAGAAGGATTATAAGTATTACAAGGTGATGCCTTGTAAAATGTATGACTCCCTTAGAAAACAAAAAATGGAATAGATCCAGAGCTTCAATTGCTTGCCCCAATTTAATAGCAAAAATCCCAGCCTCATGACTCTTCCAACCCCATCCCAACCATCCTGCTAAGTTATAAATAATTTGGTATCTTGGTTGTGGAGCATTTTGCAACATTTCTCTGCAAGCTATAAATGCTCATGTGGTTATATTAACAATACCATTGCTTATACTTTTCAGTGCTTTGTATAAACATTAAGTTGTGAGTTTCTTTCTTGTGCGTGCCACTTCCTAAAGGTTTTTATCACCCTGCAAAAGCGTAACAGAAATCGTGACTTCTCTACCCACACTCATTAAATTTTGAAGACCATACATGAAAGGTAGAAACTCAAAACATGCAAAATAACCATCTTCAAATTATTAATAGTTCATATGGATAGAGGATGGAACAGTGTTGGCCTTTGGTAGGGAAACATTAATGGGGGGCACATGAAGGAACTATCTAGAATGCTGGTCATGTTCAACATCTTGATATAGGTTTGGTCACATATGTACATAAGTATATATGTAAAAATTAACCTATAAGCTGCACACTCAAGACCTATGCTCTTTACTATATGTCTTCACACATCAATAAAAATGTTAAAAATAATAATTTTCCAAAAGACCTGGAACCTTGACCCCTGAAGAGTTGAAGAAAGGATTCCTTTATGGAAGAAGAATAGCTACACCATCTTTTTAAAGGGTGAGCATTTTCATGGAATTTGGCAATCATTGTGGACACACATGTTAACTTGAGGTTAAGTAATTAGTTAGCTAGTTGGGGGCCAAGCGCACCAGACCATGTCTCCCAGGTCTCAGAGATGTTTGGAAATGTTGCAGTAGCCTCCGGGAAAGGACACTGAAGTTATTAATGGGGATGGGTTACAGGTAGAGAGACTCTTCAAGGAATACTATCATATGTGAAGATTCCTGAATAGTGTGTTTGAGACAAGCACCTCCTGTGGTGGGGTAAAGGCAGCAGGATTGGGTAGAAGAAGAAGGTGAACTGTGATGGAGATGAAACCAAGACCTCACTGGAGGGGGAGTTCTAGGGCTGGGATGCAGGCTGCCTTATGGAGAGGGGTTTAACCTGGGGCAATTCCTAGATAGAGGACCCTGTTGAGAGCAGTCAGTCTCCCACATTTCCAACAGCTGGGGAAATGAGTACTTCAGTTCTGACGTGGGGGTTGGATGTGCATGGTGCTGGAAGATTCCACCACAAGGTGGAGGAAAGTACCTCCAAGAAGCAGATGCTACTCTCACCCCTCTCCGTTGCCCACAAAATGTATGAACTATGCATTTATGAGACCTTAAGTGGGGCTGGAGTCATGGGCAAAACTAAAGAACAAGCTTATCCAAATAAGGACCTCGTTTAGCATCTCAGGTAGCAAGGATATGGACCCTGCAAATACCACACAGGTAAAGAGACTCAGATGGGCTGCAGGAGAAACTGAGAGGCACCTTCTCTGTCCCTCCTGTCCACTGCCTCCACTGTTGGGTCACAGCCAACGAAGACAACTGGAGCCGCAAGCTCATTGACCCAAGGGGCATTCCCTTGAGTGCCACCCTGCCAGAGGGGGAGGCATCTTTGTGTAGGTTGCAAATGAGGCTGCACAAGGGGGCATGAGTTAATTAGTGCCCTTGGGTTTGAGAAGTTGGTGACAAGCTGTCATTCTGCATTTGGCGGTTCCTTTTCTGAACAGGTGGCAACTGACTGATAGGCATTCTCTGAAGTGGAGGAGGACATCTGTGTTTTTCACACTGCGGAACAGTGGATCTTTCTAAGTCACACATTTGGGAAAACAGCTGAGTTGCCTTCAAGTGCCTCATGTTATGGTACAAATATCCACCTGATGCACAAACACGAGAGAGACGCAGGTTTATGCTGGAACTGACTGAAGCGAATTTGAGGAAATCCAAATAGGAACTTTATGAATAGAGACTACAGATGTTGCATGGGAGATCTCAGCAATTAAAAGAGGAAAATCATATAAAAATAAAAAAATACAACTGCCACAAAAATCTACAGTGAACCAAATTTTTAATGTTTTGTCTTTCCTTAAATACAGTCCCACGCTGCCCAACATTTCTGTCACTGTACCAGACTGCACGTACCATCATGGCCCCATAAGATTATAATGGAGCTGAAAAACTCCTATTGCCTAGTGACATCATAGCTGCCATATCACAGCACACTGCATCACTCACATCTGTGGTGTTGCTGGTGTAAACAAATCTACTGTTCTGCCCGTCATATCAAAGTATAGCACAGGCCGGGTGCAATGGCTCATGCCTGTAATCCCAGCACTTTTGGAGGCCAAGGCAGGAGGATCACTTGAGGCTGGAAGTTTAAGATCAGCCTGGACAAAACAGCAAGACCCCATCTCTAAAAAAAATATTCAGGCACAATGGTACATGCCTGTAGTCCCAGCTACTCAGGAGGATGAGGTGGGAGGATTGCTTGAGCCCAGGAGTTTGAGGCTACAATGAGCTATGATCATGCCACTGGACTCCAACCTGAGTGACAGAGCTCTCTGTCTCTAAAAAAAAAAAACAATGTATGGCACATACAATTATATACAGTACATAATACTTGACAATGATAATAAATGACAATGTTCTGGTTTATGTATTTACTATACTTTTTATCATTATTTTAGAGTGTACTCCTTTTGCTTACCAAAAAAAGTTAACTGTAAAAAAACCTGAGGCAGGTCCTTCAGGACATATTCCAGAATAAGGCATTGTTATCCCAGGAGATGAGAGCTCCATGCGCGTTGTTGTCCCTGAAGACCTTCCAGTGGGACAGGATGTGGTGGTGGAAGGTGGTGACACTGATGATGCTGACCCTGCAGGCCTAGGCTAGTGTGTGTGTTTGTGTCTTAGCTTCTCATGAAAAAGTTTAAAAAGTGAAAATTAAAAATTTTAAAAATTGAAAAAAGCTGATAGAATACAGGTATAAAGAAAATATTTTTCCTACAAACACAATGTATTTGTGTTTTGAGCTAAATTTATTAAAAAAGAGTCAAAAGTTAAAAAATTTTAAAAAGTTTATGAAGTTAAAAAGTTACCACGAGCTGAGGTTCATTCATTATTGAAGAAAGAAAAAATTTAAAAAAATAAATTTTGTGTAGCCTCAGTGTACAGAGTTTATGAAGTCTGCAGCAGTGCACAGCAACGTCCTAGACTTCACATTCACTCGCCCCTCACTCACTGACTCACCCAGAGCAACTTCTAGTCCTGCAAGCTCCATTCATGATAAATGCCCTATATAGGTAGAATTCTTGATCTTTTATGCTGTATTTTTACTGTACCTTTTCTATGTTTAGATACACAGATACTTATCATTGTGTTACAACTGCCTGCTGTACTCAGTACAGCCACATGGCACAAGTTTGTACCCTAGGAGCAATGGGCGATTCCGTATAGACTAGGTTGGTATCAGGCTACACCACCTAGGTTTGCATAAATTCACTCTGTGATGTTCCCACCACGACAACATCGCCCCATGATGCATTTCTCAGAATGTTTCCTTGTCATTAAATGATGCGTGATTGTACACACATACACACACAAACACACAGGCCACACACAAACACACAAATATCCACCTGATGCACAAACACGAGAGAGACGCAGGTTTATGCTGGAACTGACTGAAGCGAATTTGAGGAAATCCAAATAGGAACTTTATGAATGGAGACTACAGATGTTGCATGGGAGATCTCAGCAATTAAAAGAGGAGACTCGGGAACAGACCTGTCTTTGGCACAAAATAAGCCAACTGTTTCAGAAGAAAAGCTCCCCCAGCAAATCACAAGAAGAAATCATATCATCTCAGAGCTCCCTCATTCTGGAACATTTAACCAGCGGTCTCCCTCCCCGCCCCCCGAATGTGTTGTGAGTGCTTATGATTTATGGGTCACCGTCAATAATCAAAGCCATTGCTGGATTGAAACTGACAATCAGATCGGGCATCTAAATTAAACAGCAATATGAGTCTCTTTTGAAGGATCCGTTTCGCTGAAAGAATGCCGCGAAAGACACCACGACATTTATTGAGAACACCTCAGAGCAGGACTCAAACTGTGAACAAAATGGAAAATGTCTCAAAGAGCTCTCAAAATTAATTAGAAAAATTAAAAGAACCCTGAAAGAAAAGCTGCTGGGTGGAGAAGATGGAAGCTCAGCGCATCCCCCTGTCCCCGTGTTTGGAAGCTGCGACTCACACGACAGGCCACACGTGACATCGCTTCTTTAAGAGGACTGAGGATTCTCTGAAACCACAGTCACCTTCCTTACCCCTCTGGGGAAGGACTCTGTTGAGGAAAGGTTTGGTTGCTGGTTGGTGTTTATTTTTTCTTTTTTAAACAAAGAGTCATTTGTTTACTTTGATAAACCATGTCTCCCATAACAGTGGGTTATCTCTTTTTTCTGTTTCTGTCCACCAGGAGGTAAACCCACTGAAAAGTGGTTGAAGATACAGCATTAAAAGTCACTGATGGAGCAAAAGAGGCCACAGATCAAGAAACCTGTGGTTAGGCCATTTTGAATATAAATGGGACCTTCCACAAGGACATTAAGGAAATCGGCTTGGAAAATGCACATTTTTTTCCCTGTGGCTTTTTCTTTGATAAAGTCTAGCAAGACCTGCCAGGCAGCATGGAGGACCCTGGAACACTTAATGATTAAAGGTGGTGGCTGAGAACCCCAAAAGGCCCACCACGGCCTACATGCCCTTTGTGAAGAGGTCACCATGCTTCCTGCGTACCTCATGGCCCCGACCCCAAGGCAGTCACAGATATTAGGACAGTGGCCCACGCGGTGGCCTGGCCCAAGAAGTTGCTCTACGCTGCGTGGGGACTTGCTCATGGGAATGTGGACTTCAGATCTGTCAAGGGACTCAAAAGATGGTGGCAGCAACAGAAGCCAAGGACCACAGCAGAAAGAGGTCATGGGCTTTCTCGTGTACCCAGTCTCGGACTCAGTGAGTTTGCTAGAGTGGGTATAATAGACGTTAGTTACTGACGGAGTGTGAAGATGACCTGGTACCCTCATGATATGAAGACAGGCTGCCACCCCTAGAGATGCTGAATGTCCCCAAATGAATTCCTGCTCTTTCTGATCCTGAGCTGTGTACTCACAAGATGCTTCTCGTTTCTGCATTATTAAAACAGACTCCACAAGTTGGGGCAAAGTCAGATTGTCTTGGCTCCTTGTAATCTGAAAGCACCTCCCTGATACGCTGACACAATAATTCGAACCATGGTGGCAAATCCTGCTCATGGTGTGTTCAGTGGTGTGTCATGCGGCTTCACGAGCAGATGATCAAGCCTACTGTGCCACGTTCACTTGCAACTGTTTGTCCCCTTTCAGCTTTCTCAAGACGTGTTCTAATCAAAGCGGTGCGGTGCTTCCCTAAAATGGGCGTCAGCATTCGAACCACAGGGCCTGTGGCCTCTGGACAGCCACGATTTCACCTGCGAGGTACCTGTGGCCATGGTGATGAGTGAGAGGCACTCGCCTGTACATCCGCACTTAGCTGTTGGCATGTGTCACATTCCCACATCTATGTGTCACAGCCACTTAGGTAAATGGCATTAGCGGTCCAGGGTAAGTCCACAGGTATCTTTGTCTCTGAGGATGTCTGCGACGTTGGACACGGTGACAACTGTGTCCATTTGGCTTTAAGTCATAACTGTTCACATGTAAAGGATCTGCCTGAGAAATGTCACATGGCTTAACATGAGACCTCTCTGCCAAAGGGGTTGACTGCATGTGTCTGCATGTGGTGGTGGTGGCTCCGTGGTGGCACCTGCTCCAGGAGACTGACAGCCGCGATCCCATTGTCGTCCAGTCCCTAAGCCGGCTCCCAGGGCTTTCAATCACCAACCTGTCCGTTACAATGTTACGATTTCACTGGACGCGCTATTTCCTGCATGGGGCAACAGGGAGAAGCCACAGAGCACTGCCCTGGAACAGCAAAGATATTGGATGCATATCTGCACAAAACCCGGCGTCCAAGAAAGATGGGGGATGCCTCCTCTACTTTGGGAAAATGGAATCAACTAAATTTTAGACCAAAGTCAATGGCATTTTCCTGTCACATTTTTTACCTGCTTCTTCCAAAAGTGAAATGAGAAATTCCTAAGGAATGGACTGGGGTCTTTGCTCCTCAGAGGAAGAAATGAGGGTGATGGTTATTCATTTCCTCATTAAAAAAAATACGGTTTTGCTCTAGAAATTGTGTTTTTTTATCCCCAAAACAACAACAAAAGGTGAGGGGGGCATAAATGGGAAAATATACTTATTGTTTGAATCAATGACAAGATTAATAAAAGTCTGATTAATAAATAAACAGAAATGGAAAAATTGCTACAGTTTCTTATAACCCATACTCCAACCATTTTTCTTTTTCTCTCCCTCTATCTTTTAAATATCCCCCTCACCAGTCCACCACGGTCCCCAGCTTTGGAAATAAAGCATTATTTTACTCTTAATGTTTTCTTTTAATAGCTATGGCATAAACAGTGGCAGGATTATAAACCAAAGGAGGGAAGAAACAAAGTGAATTCGAACCAAAGAATTCTCATTAGCTTTTTGGAAAGCGGGAAAAACAAAAATATCCCTCTCCAGCCTCGACTCCCTTCCTTCCTCCCCAAACTGTTTTGCTTTCTTTTGATTTGCTTCTGCGTAAAAGTCTACCCAGGTTTCCAAACCAATTTCTCCATTTTGCTAGAACCAACCAAATATGGAGTGTGTGCAAAGATACGGTAGCTTGGAAAAAAAAAAAAAAAACAGAAGAAGAAGATAATTGCCAGAGGGAAGGAGGAGGAAGGAAAGAGAAGGGAAATAAGGGGAGAGGACACAAGGGATTTGGGCCAAATGGAGACAAAGCAACGCACTTAACCCACCTGGAGAGCAAATCGGACCAGCCAGGCGCTCTCAGCCAATCGCCGGGGTCTGCGGCGGGGAGGAAAGTCGGCATGGGTTCATTTGGCCGAGGAGTGTGTTTCATAAACCTTACGGTGCAGCTATGAAAGCTATCAGGATCTTCCCATGTTTCCTGTCATTCCGTGGAGATTGGCTGCTGGAGTGTTGGGTGGGGGAGCAGTGGGGGAAGTGGAGGTGGAGGGGGGGAGAGGGTGGTTGGGTTTGTGGAGGGGGGACCTGGCTCGGGGTGGGAAGCGGAATTGCACAGGAATTTATTTTAAGTGCATATACAAAATGAAATGAGGGGAAAAAAAAAAACCCAGTGTATTCCTTTTGGGTCATGTGAGGGAGCCACTGGCAAAGATGATAATATACGAGGGGAAAGAGAGGGGGAGAGAGAGAGAGAGAGAGAGAGGAAAAAGGCTTTCTATTATTCGGGACACTGGTGAAGCACACTGAGGCAGCTGGAAGATTAAATTAAGTATTATATCTGCTGACCCTATTGCCATGGTTACCGGACAGCGGAAAATATTAATCAACCCTAGCCTTTTCAGATGAATGTGCTTGAAAAAATACAATAAATATAAATATATATGTATATCCTTCCTGCTCTGCTGTCTAGATGCAGAATGCCAGCATGCACACCACCCGATCATGGAGATAAACAAATAATAATAATAATAACAATCAAATCCTTGCCTCCCTGAGAAGCCTCACGTCACGTGCGACAGGCAGGGTGTGAAGAGTGCGGCTGACCACTTGCTCGCTTTCTCTGTAACTGATTTCCTTCCCTCTGCCCCCTTCGAGAATGAACTGTCCGTCTGGCTTGATTGCAAAGTCAAGGGGCTATTTGTCTCCTCAGTCCTAGGAAACCCGTCGGCTCGCTATGACCCAGCCCGTCACCCTTAAGCAATGACTAGAGCTGAAGCACACTGAAGGAAAAATATAAAATAAAATAAAAAGGCACAAAGTGCGTAGCAATAAAAGGAGAAGCCCAGCAAGTCGGGATTAGCACGAAGTTACTCCATCCTGTCTGGCTGTGAGTCTAAAGAATTCAACACTTAATTACTGCTCGGGCTTAAAACTTTGAGTCTTGCACCCGTTCTCCGTCGGCTCCTCTTAGAGTCCCAGGTCTTGCCTCTCCCTTTTACCCCGAGCAGCTGACACTGTGACACTCTCCTGCCTGCCTTGCGATGCAATGTCACTGTTCCCTGGGACAGGAAACTTGAGGCATAGCAGGATGGAACCAGGGAGCGCAGACGTGTTAATACGGACAGGCTCGTCGGAGCAGAACTTTCCTGCTTGGTGCACGGGGACTGGCACTGTGTCCCCGGATGTTCTCTTCTCATCCACGCAACGTTCTCTGAGCTCCTACTGTGTGCAGGGCAGCCTCCTGGACAGTGTGTGGCGTATTGAAACAACAAAGACACTAACACAGGCTGGGGGGCGGGGACAAAGGGATCTTGAAGTTCGCCTTGCTCAAACTTCACCACGTGGCAGGCAAAGACACTAGGAACCCAGAGGTGATAAAGGATTTGCTTAAGGTCTGTGGCTGTTTCATTTTGGACCGGGTCTTGCAGACAGTCTCCGAAGCCCTAGGCCTGGTCTGATCTGAGATGCTGAGTTTTTTTAAAAGAATGTTCATCTATCTTCTCATGAAACGTTAGCAGTTCCAAACTCCCACGGTGCCACCTGGCCTGGACCAGGCATTTAGGAATGTCTAAGAAATCTAACGGATAAGCTCTCCCTCATTTGTTTCCACCTTACCTTCCTCAATCTCCCATGCCTTCCTAACTCTGTTCCCACCAAAATAAAAGCATATCATGGGAAGTATCATCTTGGCTTGCAGATTTCCTTCCCCTGTTGCATACTCCCATTCTTAGGTTAACACAGAGTCCCAAGGGAACGCTCTGAAGTTGAGCACAGACCTGCTCACAAAATGCTCGTGCATATTAGCCAGAATGACCTTGCGCTATGAGACCAGAGCAGGGCTCTGTGTCAGGCCTGGCTAGGACACGCCCTCACCAAGAGCCACAGGGGTTCAGATGGCTTTTCTCTTAGTTAAGCCTTCACCACATGCAGCCCTGACCACGACCAATCAGCCTTCTCCTTCCGCTTAGGTGCAATTTTACACAGTAGGTGACATTAACTCAGTAGCTAAGTCCCCATGTGCAGCCACGGCAACCACAGGGTCCCAGCAGATGACAGGAGACAGCAGGTTGTATGATCCTGTAAATTATTTCCCCATAGTAACGGCAAGATTACACACTTTAATATGCATACGGCCTGGGAGAGCCCTCTTTCTGGCTGAACCAAGGCGATAATGCATATTTTGCGTCTGGAAATCTATTCTAAACTGTGCAGCGTGTAATAGACAGCATTACCTCAAGGGCTCCGACTTGACCCTTCTCATCTGGTCCCTTCCCCGGGCTCGCAAGTGAATGCAGCTTCCTTCCCACAGCCTCCTTTGTCTCTGGGTGCTCTGGTTTTCTACTAACGCTCCTGGGATGTACTCGACACACATCCCAGTTTTCACAAAGCTTTTTGTCCCGATGTCTACCTATGGCTTTTTTGCTTGGGCACAACCTGATTCAGGTGTTTGATTTTGGTCAGGGGAGAAGAGTGAAATTGTATCAGTAAAAAGGAAAAAAAATAGAAAAACAAGGCGTGGTGGAGTATCCAGAATGAATTATGTTTAAGTGTTATTTACAGGATAGATCCTGAGTTTATGGGTTGAAGTTCAGACTCCTTTCATTTCAACCCACAGCCCATAATGACTCCCGGAAGAGCTGCTTAAACCAGGCAGTCTGTGTCCACCCCAGCACGGCCACCGTCGAAAAAGTCCCGGAGTCGGTATCAGAGAATGCATGAAATTCACCTCCACCACTTGTTACTCGTGAGATTACAAATTTTTAACCTGTCTAATCCTCAGCCACCCCACCAATCCAGCAGGTTGATTATGATGAGTTTATAAAATTTTTTATAAAATTTTCACGAGGTTAAATTAGATTAGTACCTAGACACAAAAGATGCTCAACAAATGTTAGCACTAAGGCAGGTACCAAGGAAAATATAAGCAGTCCTTCTGAAAATGCTTCATGTTGATAATTTGGTATTGATATAAAATGACTTCCCCCAAATGCCCACTGATCCTATTAGCAAATCAAAGCTACTGCAACCCACCCGGCGGCACTCTAGGAACATCTCATCAAGGCTCACAAAGCGATTGGTGAATTTGTTCTGCCACTGGTATATCGAATTATTTTTCCCGGCCTCAACTCCTCCGTCTGTGAAAGGGGTGGATTCACCATGCGGAAGCATCAAGGTTTAGTGTAAGTCACCTCCTTGTGGGGAAAGTGTCTACCTTTCATGAAAAATAGTTAGGTCCGGTCATTAGAGCCTTTTTAAATTGTTCCTCTTTATACAAGGAGGAGGAGGAGGAGGCATGTTCCAGGAAAAAGATGTAAGGATCCCACCATGGAATACTCCACGTGGGTAAAAGGTATTATGTGTCAAGCACAGACACACGGTTCTTCAGGACTGTCGTCACACACATGTGAGTTAGGAAGAGCAGAGTATCAACAGAAAGCTTTCGTTTTATCACATGGAACCAGTTAGGGGAAACAGCGAGCGCTGAACTTTGGACAACCCTGAATCACACTCAATTCATTCTCCATCATGCAACAAGTCATCATCAAAAACAGGCGAGACACAGTCCGGAGAGGATAATACATGTTGGAAATGTACACAGATGCAATGGTACGTTACTGTCCGGACATGAATGAATACCGTGGCTTAGTGAGACACCTTAAACGGCAGAAATAGAAGCGGGGTGTCTCTCCCCTCTTTTGTCAAAGCAGACTGTGTGTCTTTGACACTTCTACCAAAACAAGAACCGCGCTGAGCGTCTGTGATGTCTTTTGAATAAATCTCAGGGAAAATATGTTCCTGTAGCGAATCTACAAAGGCTCAAATACTAACATTCAAAGTAACTTTTGGATTCCTTGATGGACAGAGGAATTCCATGGCAGTGGACCAAATCCATCCCAAGTACAGTGTCACAGAGAAATGTGTGTGCACAAAGTTAATGATCATTAATTAGATATTTTCAAGGTCTTCCCTCCTCTGGCAGAGCCACTTTGACTTTGGACTTGATTCTCATGGAAACAAGTTGGTCACCACGGTGGCTATTAGAAGGGAATATTTTCATATTTAGGCTTTGTCAGTTCTGTTACTTTTTTTTTTTTTTTTTTTTTGAGATAGTCTCACTCTGTTGCCTGGGCTAGAGTGTCATGGCATCATCCTAGCTCACAGCAACCTCAAACTCCTGGGCTCAAGCGATCCTCCTGCCTCAGCCTCCCGAGTAGCTCGGACTACAGGCATGCGCCACCATGCCCGGCTAATTTTTTCTATTTATTTTCAGTTGTCCAGCTAATTTCGTTCCATTTTCAGTAGTGACAGGGTCTTGCTCTTGCTAAGGCTGGTCTCGAATTCC
>CAUYSK010073533.1:0-21589 GCA_963575035.1 Avahi laniger | reverse complement strand
TTACGACTCAGGTCGTGTGACTCCCAACTGTCCAATCAAAGTAGTTCTATGGTGACATCTAAGCCACCAGGAAGGTCCTTATCCAGGCACTATAAAACAAGATGCCTCCCGTAACCAGTCCCCTTTTTGTGCCCTTCCTTTGGCTCTTCCTTTGCTGCGACAATGGGTTCGGTCATCATCTGTGGTATATGTATCATGCTCTGTAAACCTATATCTTGTTCTCGCCCTGTAATCCTATCTTTCCCTCCTCAATAAACATCATTTTGGTGCTTGCCTTACTTTGGTGTGTCTTGTCATTCTTGGGCCATGGGTGCGCTAAGAATCGACATTTCGGACTGAAACCTGACAATATGTGACTAGTGGCTACCGCATTAGACAATACAAATATTCAATATTTCCAGCAACATAGAAAGTTCTATTGGAAGTACTTATTTAGTACCATAAATTATTGCATATTAATACATGGAAACTCAAACTAAAAGTGATAGCCATGGCTTCAGAGATAGCCATGGTCAGTTCTAGTCCCCAGAGCCCATGGTGACCAGTGATCAGTGTCTCTGCTCAGAACTGGACACACCCTGACAGGGAGAGCTATGGGAAGACACCCTCATCATGAGCCAGGTCAAGGTCGACAACAGGAAGTTCAAGTCACTCTTATCTCAAGATAAGCATTATCTTACAGATATTTAAATTCATAAAAAATAATAAAAGCTAACTGAAAACATTTGTCAATATTTATCAAAAGTTTAAATTCTATTCTGTCCTTCACCCCTCTACAAGGGCAACTTGTCATTCGGTAATAACCTGTCGGTGGGAAGCAAATAAGCCCTCCGTGCTTTCCTCTCTTTTTTTGTTTCTTGTTTCTCTAATTTCTGAGGCAGAAGTGTCAAAAGACCATTTGGCATGAGCTTGGAGAACAAGGACATTACTTAGAAATCTGGCAGTTACTGACGTTTTCAGTGTGGCTGTTTTCAAAATTGCCAAGGAAAGGAGCGAAACCCACTAGGTTTGGGTACACATGCACATGAATTACACGTTTTATCTTACATAATCCTCACAGCAGGCCTATAAAGTGGGTAGAATTTACCCCTCTGCGCATGCTGAACCTTATGAATAGGGAGATAATGTTATTTAACAGAGTATTCAATTGATAATAAAATTTACTCAGAACATGAAAATAAGGCAAAAGGATGGTTGTGTGCTTTCAATAGTGAAGTATTATCTAGTAAGTCCACCCAAATATTATTTGATTCTCTACTAAATGAACCCTTGTTTGATTTTCTATCTACTCTTGATTAAGGGTTAGATACTCAGCTACATGCTGACTTGTAGATATTTGCCTGGTAGAAATGCAAGAGATTTTTAGCCAATAAAAAAAATAACCCCAAATGAATCATTTTGTTGCTCTGTAGGAAAGCAGCCAGCTTTGTGTCTAACTTGCAAACTTGTGTCAACATGACTTTCCTGACAGACTATGTAAATCTCCATTCTTCAAGTCCTCTTTGAATCAGCTTTACCGTCCTGCTGGTTTCCTCCTTACTGAGTTTTCTCTGACACATATTCTTTGTATATTTTGTAACAGTCACGTTTTTAGCGTTTTGACAGCTATACTGTGATCCAGTGTACACATGGCAAAACCCAGATTTGATCCCCTATTGTTCTGACACAAAACTTGTACTATTTCACTGTTCCATGAAGGCTAAGATTTATTGAGTTTATTTACTTAAATCAATTCATGATGTGTTAAAACAAGACTAATCAGATCAATTTCATGTGATAGTCATTTTGGAATTGAGCCAGGCCTAATTTATCCTTAAGAGAAGTCTGAGGTTATAGGACACCGAGCTATCATTCATAGAACTTATATTTTAAAAAAATAAATGAAAAGATAAAAGATGATCCAAAATAAAAAAAAATGACTGAAAACTGTGTGATTATAGAAACATGCAATTCTGTAGCACACAGGAATCTTAGAGATCTAAGTCAATTCCTATGTTTAAGATAAGGAAGTTATCATCTAGGGAGTGAATTGCTTTGTAGAAGGTCACATGACAAGCTAGAATACCGAAAGTTAAGGTTACCAAATCCCAAGTCCTGTCCCATTCCTGCTCTTTCACATTGCTTCTAATCATGGGGATATAGAATCTACAGACAATAACGGCAATGTTTTAAACCAGAGGGGGACAAATTTCATTGGGTGGCATTTCTGTCTTTCCCTATTTGCAGCTGGAAAGGACAGCAGGGATATAACAAGAGTCAGCAATAAGACATCCAAAGCCTGGACTGTGGAGGAAGTGAAGAAAATAGGAGACAAATGCCACTGGCATTGGAGTAGACAGTTCACTGATACCCCTTTTACCTTAGTCATGAACCCTCAGTTTTCTCATTTGAAAAATGGAGAACTATTAGTACCTGCCTGATGGGCTTTATATGAGTTTTAAATGAGATAATGTATTATTATATTTATTGCAGTGCTAAGCAATAAAAGAGGCTATCATTGTTATTACTGTGATTATTTTCATTTAATTACTAACACTACCACTACTACAATAGGACCCACCTTGCTGTGCAAACTACAAACACTCCATTTTCTAACTCCTTCCAGAGAAACCAAAGGGTGTTGTTACCTGCTGATTAACTCTGCTTTGGCCTCTGGGTTTCCAGATATGTTGATCTAGCTGTAGAGGGAGCTGATTTCTAGAAAGTCAGTCCTTTCCTCAGAGAACCCTTTGATGACAGAAAAATTGCAAGATGAACAATGCAAGTATCATTTCGTTTGATTTTTTCTGAACTAAAACATTGTTAACAGAGACACGCAACTCAGAAAGAGAGGGCCAATAGGACAGGAATCAGTGAGTGGCTAAAAAGATACCTTATATTGATTTACAGATGCTAAAGACAAATACCTTTGGCAGATGACAAAGAAAGATGCACGTCTGTCAGGGAACGTGAGAAGTGAAAGTAACAGTTCAGCTTTGAAAGGCATTCAGTGAAGGTCATCTTAAATTCTTTACTGAGACAATTTTTTCTTCTGTGGTGTATTCATAATACTCAGAGAATTCAAGCTTTATCAGTTCACTTATTTTATTCTTTATTAACCTTACGATCAGAATTTTGAGTTTTAATGGTTCCTCGGAATTGACCAAGGGATCCAGTCAGTTGCAAAAGACAGCAGGCTCTTTTCCTACAACAAAGTGAGGGCACAGATGGCTAGATCTTCCTGTCAAACACGGTCAAGAGTAAGTTGTTACCCCAACAAGCTGCCTTCTCAAAGCCCAGGGACACATGCTTAGGTGTCCTGGCCTGGTGGGGTAGAGGGGGTTGTGTCAGGAGGCCAGGGGAGGAGGGACCTGCAAAGAGAGGAGGCAGGTTGGATCTGATTCTGGAGTGCTCAAGTGAAGGGCTAACTCATTCAACCCAGAGGCATAAAGTCCAAAGAGATTTTTCCATTTGTTTCCCTGAAAATGAAAAACACATGTGGAGAAACAGCTTTTGAGACAGACTAAAACATTGTGTGTGGTCAGTTTGGCCAGACATATACAGAAGACAAGGGATGTTGAGCATATAAAGCTCATGATCTGTAGGTTCCTGGAATGAGGCCCCAGAAAGTCCTGAGAATGGCAGGGATGCAGGATGAGAAGACCACAGGACTTTGGAAACAGATTGTGTCCCTGCCTTGCCACTTACTAGATTTGTGTGATTGAACAAATATTCTCCCCTCCCTTGCAGCCCTAGGATCTGCATCTGTGCAATGGCCTCAGTAATATGCAAATGAAAGATCAAATAAGAAAATACCTGTGCAAAAGATTTATAAAGTTTGCATCCCTATCTTCCTCCAACAACTAGCCCCTTCTTTTCCTGTGTTTTCACTCTCCGTCTCCTCTCCCTTCTCCTATCAGCTAATAACCCCACCTCGCCCCTCATCCCATCCCATCCCATCTATCCCCAACCACTTCTTTCTCTTCCTTTCTTCCTTCCTAAAATTCATATTTGTTTCTTTGTGAAGGTGAAATTGAATACAACTTGTATTAGGAAAACAGAGATTTTTTTTTGTAGGGAGAAAGCTGTACTCCTTTACTTATTTATGGAAAAAATTATACTCAGACACTTCAGGAAGTGATATGTTAACAGGAAATTTTGTCATGAAGTGTTAGAAGGATACTCCTTTCTGATCACAGAATCAGGAGTAGACCTAGAATAAGAACTGAGGTCCCACAATATCAGGTTCGATCCCTAATATTCCCTACCCTTATTTTGTTCTAGTTTCTGAAGAATTGGACCACAGCAGAGCAGTGAATCTTGCTGACTGTAGAAATAGCTGACCTTAGCAGGAGTTACAGAATTTGGCCTAGAGAAAAACCAAGCTGAGAAGAGGAAAAATCCTGTTAGGATGATTTCCTTCATTCCTAGATGGCTGAGGCTGGGCCCTCCTCACAGCACATCCTCAGTCACTTTGTCTAGTTGAGTTTTAAGTAACTCATCTCATTGTCCTCATATTATCTCTCTTAGGAACTCATTCCATCAAACAAGGGAGCTGACTCTTAGGAAGCTCTTCTTGACATAATGTTATTCAGTACGATTTCTTCATACATTTTCTTGTATTCAATTTCAAAGAGTGAAAATCAGAGAGAATTAAGATGGGGGCAGAGAAGCAGCTCACTTGGGGGATCTGTAGTTCCCAGAGTCAGACTCTCCCCTCAGCTGTCAGTGTCACCAAGAGCAGAGTTTCCAGATGGATGCCACAAAGATAAAACAATTTCTTCTGATTCTGTTATTTCAATAAAGATATCCAAAAACAGGATTAATTTTTGTATTGGTGTTTCTTCATGTTAGTCAAAAGTGGGTGCATTTTAACCACAATCAAGCTCTGTTCCACTTAATGTGCATTCAATGCCATAGTTTCCAGACCCCCTTGACACCTCCAATCCTATCACCCTTCTGCTTATCGCCACACCCCCCACATTGGCTATCTTTGTTCTCAAAACTAAATTCAAAATCCTCAACACTGTCCACTAGGCCCTGCCTGATGCAGCCCTTGTTCATCTCTCCAGCCTTGTCTCTGGCCACCTTCCCTACCTCCTGTCCACATGGGCCATCATCAGCTTTCTAAAGTGTAGCACACACCTCAGTGCCATAGGGTCTCTACAAGCCCAGGTCCTGTGGCTTTTACTGCATCCTCTGATATCTTCCCCTTCCCCTGATTGAGTCCTACTGACCTCTCACACCGTCTTAATTACCCCGTTTTCAGGGGCAGCTTCTCTGACTACCTACACCCCAGACTAGGTTACGCACCTGTCATGAGCTCTCACAGGAGTCTGCTCCAGAGCAGGTGTATTATACACATGGTACACCTGTGTCCACACAGGTAAGGTGTGTCCATGAGGGCACACATGTTGTCTTCTTTGCTCACTTGTATACCCACGGCCTGTTAGTATTTTTTTGACATTGGAAACTTACCCTTCTCTGCATTAAACATGGCTGAGTAGGCTACAGCACATGTGCAGAAATAGGACTGTTTGTAACAGGGTGTGACCTCTCTGGGAACAGCTAACGTAAGCCCAGGATACAGAGACCTGTGGTGGTTGCTCAAAGTTATTAGAATAATTAACATCTACTGTTTAAATGGAGTAAAGAAAGTCTTTTCCAATGGGAAATTAATCTATTGTCAGTTTATATCATCAAAGCACTACTCTAAAGGTCTTACAAGCACCTTCTGGTGAGTTCTGGAATTATTAAATACATGATAGGAAACACATATTTCTACAAAATAATTACACATCTCCTGGACACTTTATCCATTTGCCTATTATACCTTTTTCAACTTCTTAGAATATATCATTTTTCTGATTTAAGTCATTAATCTACTGAGAAGAGAACACATCTTTGTTGCCACAGCAGCCAGTACACTGCTAAATAATGCTACAAGAATACTTAAAGATAACAACCACAGCATATATCTTGGGAAAATTAAGAAGCTCTTAACGTATATATTTTTTCCTCACATAGTAGAGAGCTAACTGTGATATTTAAGTCCAAGTTGAACATGGATGAGAAGAGTGAAAAGGCTCAGCGACGTCACCAGACAGACACGAAACATCAATCACCCATAAGCTGCATCAGCCAAAGGCACGAGTGAAGGGAACTGATACACAGAAAGCCGAGTGGTGCAAGAACCACTAAATCACAGGAACAGACCAGCAAATTCAGGGGAAAGAGACAGTTCCAGAGGCCTTATTAGGGAATAAGATCATGACAATTTGGAGAAACAAGAGTGAACAGTGTTCACTGAGAGGAAGACGTGGGGCCTGAAAAGTGTCTAAGCAGGGCTGTGACACCAACATCACTATCATGTTAAGGTGGAGCTGGTGAGGAAGCCTCCCACCCGGTCTCAGCTGCCACTGGGACATGAAGACGCAGCACAGAAGTAGTGGGTCATGGTCCCAACTTTATTATAAGTCCTGAGTAGGAACATGAAGAGGTCAGTAGCAGATGATATTACAGAAGTCCAAATTATTCTGCTATGACTAAGACCTACAGGCCCCAGATGAAGTGAACAGAAAGGGGGAGAGAGTCAAGACCTCACCTGCTAAGTAAAATCCTTCCTTACCACTCCAGGGGGTTCTGCTAACCCTGACTCTTCCAGTTCTCACTGCCTATTTCACCTGCCCGGCACTGAGGTTTTGATATTTCTGGTGGTCAGTATCCTTAACATGGAGCTGCCTTGTCTCTTCAGGTAGATCCAAGACTGTGAGATCTGTCTTCTGCCTCTGTCTTGCTTGGTCGCCTCAGTGCATGGTGCAGATATGATTTCTGTACCAGTCTTACATTTGAAAATGGTCTTGCTCTTCATCCAAGTCCCACATGTAGAAATCATCAGGCCTTTCCTACCGATCTCCCCTGATACTGTCTGGCCCTATGCTAGCCTCTCAACTGAGCAGTTCTGCGTTTTCAGGCCTTGATGTTTATTGCAGATGCCCTCTGGCAGATCAAAGAGGCCACAGCATGCTTCTTGTGGAACCAACTACAATGGAGGAATTTTCTTCCCTTTCTCTGGTTTGAACACTGTGCCCTGGCAATGCAGGTGGCCCAGCTCCATCCTCTGCTGTGCGCTTTAATTAGTGTTGTTTCTGGGTCAGGCTGCTGGTAGCCCGCTGCACGTTCCTAGACACTGCGCTGTGTGGATGGACTGTGAGGGCTCCTGTGCTTCCTTATTGGAACCTGGGCAGACTCTTCAAAGTTTGTTTCCTAAAGATGTTTGTGATGCGTGGAATTGTGTAGTTCTTGCTGTTTTCTGAAGTACATCCATAATCTGACCTGTTTTCCTCTCCCGTGATTTAAAGCTTGGATGCATAGTCTTGGAAAATGATGAAATAGAAAAGAAAAATCAGATCCTTTTTAATTTCTTTTACTAAAAAGTTAGCAAAATGACAACCCAGAGAAAAATTGTGACATCTTTAATTTCAGCTATTAGGTGGGATAATGAAATAGAAATGGACTGGAATAGATTCAAATTTTTGCTCTGCTACTACCTAGCCACATAACCTTAAACAATCATCTCACCTGTTGAAGTCACAATTTCTTCTTCTATAAACTGAAGGAATTATACTAAATGAACCATCTGAAAGGATTTTTCTGGCACTAACATTTTATGGAGATGTAGCACACCAATCTCAAAAGCTTAGAGAAAAATGCAACTGCTTTAGTCCAGTGGGAAATTTGCACATGATTAATACAAAAATCATTAGAAATTGGAAAGTCGTATGGTGATGGTCTTAATTTCCTCCTATAAAAATGGATTCTCATGTGTAATGCTGTTGTATGAAGCAAGTAAAAGAGAAAAATAGCAGGAAAGAAAAAAAACACTTAGTCCATATTGCAAGTACAGAGTAGTTCTAAGTATTTTGCACACATTGTCTTATTATAATCCTCATAACACCTTGACCACAGGCTTTATTATCTCCATTTTATATTGGAATGGAGGCCTCCAGAAATAAAGTAAGTTGCTTAAGGTTATATGACCAGTAATTGCATATCTCCAGATTAAATCCAAATCTTTTTAGTTTCATGACTCTATTTCTATCTTACCAAAACAAAACCAACCAATCAAACAACAATAACAAAAACCATGTGGATTTACTACAAACAATGCAAGTGATTGTTCAAATGATTTTTACTGATAGGCAAGAGGAGGGAATTGTTGGCTCGTGTTCATGGTATGGAAGTTTCCTGAGGAAGATTCCTTTAGCAAGAGCCATTTCCAAGTCTCCATGGTATGTTTGCCTCATTATTAGTGAAGAGTGTATCTTCTAGTGGGATAAATTCTTCATCATCATTATCATCATCACATTTAAAATGGGATGTATGAACACAGCTTGCCCCCATTCTGTAAAACTGCCTTCCTTTGATGCTTGAGAAGATGCAAATGAAACTGATCTTCTTATGGGACAAGGAGATTTCAATGAATTATGAAGAGACTGTGGTAGGAGGAAGAATTTGGAAAAAGTCAAGTTCTGAAGTATGGCTGCTTTCTGAAAAAGCGTATATATTCTCCCACTATTGTCCAGCCATATTTACCAGGAAATGTCTTCCAGCTGACACTGACTTCATGGTCCCAACATTGGGTCTGGAATGTTCAGGGGAGAGCACAGTGGGTCTGCACAAGCTAAGTTCCAAAAATCTTCACCCTTTCCAGGGAAAGGGAGACTTTGAAGACACTGCATATTTTCCAGTAAGTTGTTGTACATAATACAATAGATGTTCTCTGGGGAACTCCTTTGCCCACCTGGCACAAGGTCTGGAGGTTTCTGGTAGAGGTATATGAAGTAAACTGAGAGACACCTTTTTCCATCTACCAAGTAGGCCCATATGAGTAGTAAAAAGTACATTCTCATGGTCAGAGAGGTATATGTTGGTGTCACTGCTTCTGCTAGTTGCTTCCTGAGGCACAACACCTGGGTGATGTCCCTCAGCCCTACCCCTAAGTCCCTTATTCTGCCACCCCTACTTCACCTTCCCCCTTCTCCTACCTTGTCATCCACGCCAATGCTTGGAGTAGATTGACTTGGTTGACTGTATGGTTCTGTATCCAGGAATCAGTAATTTTACCCCTCATGCTAGAAGCTGGAAACTTTTCACATTGCTCTTTTGAGGAAACTGGCATCTAAGGATTCAGTCAACCTGTTTCCAGGTTGGTCTAGTAGGAGAAGCTCAGTGTTTGCACACACGCAGTTGCTGCTACATGTAAAGGCCACCTAAATCTATAAAGAAAACACATTTGCTGCTTAGTCTTTAGCTTACTCTTTCTTTTTCACATACAGTTAAAAGAATTCCTAAAGTCAATTGTGCTGGCTCTAGACCCTGAAAGGAGGACATAGTGAATGCTAACTCTTTCCTCCTGTTTGGCCTCAAGGGCAAACATTGTGAGTTGTTTCTGAGTAGAGAAGGATCTGTTTGCAGAGTTAGTCACCCACTTTTCTCTGGCCTTCACTTTCATCAGCTATATTTGCTAACATGTTGAAAACACAGATTTCCTCTGACCTAGGGATGACATACATAGGGCTTCCTAACGAAGAAAGACCTGAAGGACCAACTGGTCTGGTTTCAGACTAGCTGGAGGTATGGATCAAATGGAGACCTAACTCATAATTTTCATTTTGACCTCGATAACAGTATGTCCTTCTGTATTAGCTGGAAACACTGGATTTCAAGTAACAGATAATCATTGATCTAGCTTAAGAAAAAATGGAAATTTATCATCAAGTTATTGAAAAGAAGAGAGTCACAGAAGCAAAAAAAAGCAGCTGAATCTCAAGAAGGAGCTGGATTCAGAAAAGGATTTGCTGTCAGGTGTTCAGGGCATCCGTCAGTGCATCTCACATCACCAGCTATTGTGTTCCATGTATTTTCTTCATCTGTCTTTGTCAGTGGACCAACTCTCTTTATTTACAGTCGCATAGCAGCTTCTAGTCTGATTCTTTCAATAGGTGAGTAGACAAATTTGTGGTATATCTATATAATAAAATAATATTTAACAATAAAAAGAAATGAACTATTAAGCCATACAAAAGCATGTATGAATCTTAAATGCATATTGCTAAGTGAAAGAAGCCAGTCCAGAGAAGCATGTTGTATTTTTCTATTTATATTAAATTCCTGGAAAAGGTAAAAGTATAGACACACTAAATGGATCAGTGATTACCAGAGCCTCAAGAGTGGGGAGGGGAGGGTTGAATAAGTGAAACACAGAAGATTTTTTAGGACAGTAAAATCATTCAGTATGATACTGTAATGGTGGATACATGACAGTATGCATTTTGTTCAAATTCCATAGAATTCTAGAACACAAAGAGTAAACCTTAATGTATGAAAATTTTTTAAAAATCATATATGAGGTCAATGGAACCCAAAATGAAATATGGACTATGAGATAAGAATTTACTGTATTACAAATACATGAAAAAACTTCACTGAAAGGGCTGGAGGCAGAAGAAGGTGCTCATCTGAGTAGCTTAGGAAATGAGTGGAGTCTATAAAACCAAATAAAGACAAAAGGAACTGTGTGTAAGATGTGTATTTAAGATTAACTCTATTTGATAAAGTTTTTTCTGTGTAGCTGTAGGTTTACAATTCTGAAACCACTACTTGCAGATGGAGGGACCCACAGTTATCACTTTTGGAGTGGGATGTTACAGATAAGCAAAGAGAGAAGGCTAAAATGATCCAGGGGTAATAGATTAGACTTGAAGACATCAGTATGAACCTGTATATGATATAAATGCTCATGGATCCAGATAGAAATATTTAAGGCCAATAACTCTTAGATTTACCTTTTTGAGAGTATTTTCTAGATCTCGTAGGCATGTTTCATTCTTATTTATTCTTCTTTTTTCTCTTCTGACTGTGTATTTTCAAACAGCCTATCTTCATGCTCACTAATTCTTCATTCTGCTTGGTTAGTTCTCCTGTTGAGAGACTCTGATGTATTTCTCAGTTTGTCAATTGAATTCTTAAGCTTTATAATTTCTACTTTATTATTATTATTATTATTATTATTATTTTAATCTCTTGGTTAAGTTTCTCTGCTAGGCTTCTGAATTCCTTCTCTGCTTTGTCTTGAAGTTCACTGGGCTTCTTCAGCACAGCTATTTTGAATTCTTTGTCTGAAAGGTCACCTATCTCCATCACTCTAGGATTGGTCACTAGTACCTTATTTAGCTTTTTTGATGAGGTCACATCTTCCTGGACGTTCTCAATGCTTGTGGATGTTCATCGATGTCTCGGCATTGAAGAGTTAGATATTTATTTTAATCTTCACAGTCTTGGCTTGTTTGAACCTGTCCTTTTTGAGAAGACTTTCCAGATATGCAAAGGGAATTGAGTGCTGTGGTCTAACTTTCTGGTCACTGCAGCCATATCAGCAGTAGGGGTGCCCTAAGCCCACTAACATTGTGACTCTTGCAGACTCCTGGTGGTACTGCCTTGGTGGACTTGGGTTAAGATACAAAAGAATTCCCTGGATTACCAGGCAAAGTCTCTCACTCTCTTCCCTCACTCTCTGTGCTGGGCTATTCAAGTTGGGGGAGGAGTGATGTGCACACTCCTCCATGGCCACCAGCATCAGATCACATCTAAAGCCCACCTACTCTCACCCAAAGCCAGTAGTGACTGTTGCCTGGCTACCTCTGATGTTTATTCAAAGCCCAAGGGCTCTTTAATCAGCAAGTGGTGAATCCTGCCAGGACTGGGTCCTTCCCTTCAGGGCAGCATGTTTCCTTCTGGCCCTGCATAGGTATAGAAATGCTGGTAAATCTTATAAAATATTATATCACATTCTTCTGCAAATTGCATTTATAATTAAGAATATCATGAGGTTAGTTCATGTTGATATACATAATCCATTATTTTTAGTGCTGAATTATATTTCCTTGTGTGAAAATACCATCATTATTTGTCCTTCACACATAGATGGAAGTTGGGTGTTTTTCCAGTTTTTTACTATGACACACAAAGCTGTCATGCACATTCTTCCTATGTCTCTGTGTGCGCAAGTGAGTGGATTTTTATAGGGTAAATCTCTACTAGCGGAGTTGCAGGGTCATAGAAAATAAACATTCTCAGTTATACTAGGGATCACTCGATAACTCTCCAAATGGACTATACCAATTTATACTCCCATAAATCTTCATTTTGTAAGATTCCAGTTTTGCAATACCAATTTATGGCCATTTAGGCACTGACTTCAAGAGAGGACACTTTTTGCTGCAAAGCTCACCAAGGGGCTGTGTCTCAAGGCTTCTGAGTTATGCCGGTGTCTGCTCGAAGGCAGAGACACCAGCCTACCACAATATCCCAGTCCTCCCCTGCAGCTTCATGACGATAGCCACCATGACTGCTCAGTGTTCCAGGTATAACTATTTTTTCTTATAACCCTCAACTGTTAGATCTTTTTTATTTTAAACACAAATTCTCATCATAGTTGAAAATTACCTTTAATGTCAAAGAAAGGGATGTCTTTATCAAAATGTGATCTACGTTAGCAGGACTGATTGCAATGCCATTCATATGTTCCTGGTCTCCTTGTATCCCAAGTACATTAACATTCTGTTATGTTGTGTTGTGGGATCACAGCATCCCAGGGCAACATGAGTGCTGAGTTTCAACATCAATTTCAACTTACCGCCTCTTCCATGAAATTGATTAAATATGTAATGCTTCAGAATACAGTTATTACAGAAAATCAGACTGTGTAGTTGCAAGGTCATATACAGTGGAAACTTGTGATAGATGATCATTATTATCATAAGAACTTCCTGTCCAGAGCAGTCCATGCTGAATCATTGTGCTATTACTACTGAAATTTCCTTTTCATCTTACATGACTACTCACCTCTGATCTCCTTTGAAAACTGCAATTCCCAAATGAGATGAGAACTCTTAGGAGGTTTTAAATCATTTTTCTTCTTGCTTTTCAATGTTTACTTTTGGCCTCTTTTCTAAATAATGATTTGAGGTGACTAGAATATTTTTGGTTTGCATGTTTTCATTGTAAAGTATTCTGGAAAAATAAAATGCTTTTAGCAAAGTGCACTAATAAAAGTGTAAAGATAATTCGATGACTCCTGTACCCAGTGCATGGATCAAGAAACAGAACATTGCCAGAACTGTAGAAGCCATTCTGTGTCCCCTTCTTGTCACCCCAGCCCCTCACCTCAGGGTGACCGCTATATGTTTGTGCATTTGTTTTTAAACAGGCTATGTAAATATATCATCTGCACTAAACTGCTCCTTTTTACATATGAATTTAAGAAGGTCCAGAAATCAAATAAATCACTCAAGTTCACATGAGTTAGTGCAAGAACTAAGACTAGAACTCAGGCACCTTGATGACCCGCCCACACCCCATTCCACCCATGCCACACCACCACTGAGCACAGTTTCTCCTCCACAGATAAGTGGCAAGAGATTCAGTGACCCACTGAATGATTCAACAGCATCTCCATTAGGGAAGTCAAGATGGTCCAGTTTGAGTTTCGTCCTCCAGAGTGGGTTTCTGCCTCCTTCAGCCCCTCCGTACTCCTAGAACTTTGGAATATGGTATCTCTCACATATGAAAAGATATCTCCCTCTCTCTCCCCCTCCTCTCTTACACACACACACACACACACACACACACACACACACACAAACACACAGGTTTTAGGACCCCCTGAATAAAGGGTAAAATTTGAAAAACAAAAAGCACGGGCTCTTTTTTAACCAGAGCCCATCTGCTGGAAGCACCCAATTCAGCAGAATTTTTGCTATGCGAGTCTTCAACCTAAAGAAAAATATCGTGATTTGAAAGTCGGGCTCATAATAGTTCTGTAATATCAAGCTTAAGAGAGCTCAGAATATGTGCTAAAATTGTTGGGATATTTTCATTGAAGCTACATTTCCTACCTCAAAATTATAAACCCTTTCCATGACACCAGTCTCTAAATATTCTATCAGTAGTTAACTGAGGTTTCATTTAACTGAGCATGGCACAGTAGAAAGAATTTGAAAAACAAAGGGTTTTCATCCCAGTTTTACCTTATAGGAGTTGTGTAACCTCATGAACACCTTGTGTAGCTTGTGTGTCTTAGCTCAGCCCTCTAAGTCTTGTGTTCTTCATCTCCTAAATGGAGAAAAGAAAACTTAACTCACCCCCCACGACCCCCTGCCTTCAAGTCAGCATTCCAAGGCTCATAGGCTGGTTAGAGGCCCAGAAGGAAATCAAGAAACCCTGAGATGGGACAAAAACGTTATTAGTGGCTGACAAAGAGTGCCAAGGTGGCACTGACTCCCCATCCTGTTATCATAATTAATCTCTCCTCGACAAATAGAGTCCCAAAATGGGAAGTGCAATACGTGCAGAGTGAGGAAATGGAGGATGAATCCCAGCTCTGGCACCTGCTCACTGTGTGAACTGAGGAGCCTGCTCAGGTTCTCTGAGCCTCAGTTCTCTCACCTGCAAATCTCAGACAAGGGTTTCGGAGGTATAAATGATTTACATGGATGTGTGTGGAAGATAAAAGATGCTTAAGAACCTACCATGGTTTCTCGTTACTTACAGACACAGGCCCAAATTCCTCTTCCTGAATGTCACAGACATCACACATGTGTGTCCCTGCCCTGGCTGGTGACCATTTGCTGTCCCATGTGCACACCTGCTCACCTCTGCTTCGCTGCCCAGACAGGACAGGTTGTCTCACCTCCTCTCCATCAATGCCAAGTCCTACCCCTCCTTCAAGGCCCTCGTGCGTAAAATCCACCCAGAGCTTCTAGCCCCCTGCTTCTCCCTTCTCTGGAATCTACTTTCAGTTCCACCTGGATCAGCATTTATCCATCACCTAAGCATCTCAGGTACAATCATTTGGTCTTCTTCATTGTCCACTTATGAGGGTAATGACATCGTGAGATTCTTGTGAACTCCTCAGGGTGTTTCACACTGTGCCAAGCACAAGGTTGTTGCTCAGAGTTAAACTTAAGAGCTGATTTATTGACCATGAATCTACAAATGCCACAAACTCCAATCATTTCCACAAGATAGGGTCTCTGGCATTCAGTCATTCACTCATTTATGCATCACTTCATTCAAATTCCTTCCAGTACACTATATCCAGCACTGTGCTGAGCACAAAGAGTTGAAGGAGGGAGACACATACCCTGCTCTCACCTAGTCTATACTTGGTAAGAAATGAGAAGTTGTAAAGAGATGTCCCAGTGGTGACTGGTGCCACAGATTCAGGGGGAGAACATTGCTCTGCACAATTAGAAAACAACTGGGATTTCCTAGGCAGGCTGAGAGGCAAGAGATGAGAAGAAACAAGAATGTGAGAAGGTGAAAAGCATCTGGGGAAGGTAGAAGGTGCTCTGACGAGGCCCCTTCTATGAACCACACCATCCCCCACAAATCTCTAGCAACATAGTATACTCATGGGGGCTTGTAGTGAGTGATTGTGGTTTCCACTGATGACTTGTTGAAAGTGAGCCCTGGGTGAGTTTTGTATTGGGTCCATGTACTGAAAGATAGCTGGCCCCATCTTCCTCCCCTGCTCTAAAGTCAGGACTTCAGAAAAGGAATGTCTTCCCCTACCCTTCTCTCTTTGCCTCAAAATGCCCTGTGTATATTAGCTGATATTAGCTGATTCTCTGTGGAGGGATTGGGTGCTCTCCGGCCACAGAATTAAGTTTAATTCAATTTTACCAATATCTCAAGGAGCGTGAAGGCACCCAGGTGACACTTATGTCACTCAAGTAGATGACAATGCAAGTGCAGAGTAAGAATCATGCTGCAGGAAGGACAGTGTATTGTGAGAACACATAGGGCAGGGCCTAGTATAGTCTGGGGCATAGGATGCTGGTGGGGATGAGGTAAGGGGAGACTTTCCACCAGGAATGAAACTAACATTGACCTTGAAAAAGAAGGAGAAAGGCAAGAGAAAAATAGATGAGATTTTAGCATGTTTACTTTCTCTTATAAAGTAGCTGAAAGAGGGAGAGAGAGAGAATGAATTTAGGGGACAAATATCATTGGAATAGTTGAGAGAAAAGTGTCCATCCCAGGCCCTTCAGTGTAAACCAAGTCATCTCAGGGAAACAGTGGGGTATCTATCAAAAAATTCAGTGTCCCCAAGGGGGATTATCAGGACCTAAGAGTTGTTCAAAATCTTCCAAAGGATGTTAAATGTGCTCCTAATAGAAAAAATTGTTTGAGGTTTGGCCACAGTTTTAAGGCAGCAGAAAACCAACTTCTGGAGCAGTTGAAGGAGCCAAGATAAGACTAAGAGAAGACTTTCCATGTAAGCAGATATCATTAAAAGTCAAGACTCACCTCTTTAAATCTATCAAATAAAAAAAAATTTGGTCTTTGAGCAGCATTCCCCCAAACATCAGACTTTCGATTTGTCTATCAAGGTGGCCAGAGTGTCTCAGACCCCCAATTATGGGTTTTAATATACCTTCCATCAGAAGTCCCCTTGCCCCTATAATTTATCCTCAGCTGCTGGAGAATATGAAAGATTTGATCATTATACGTCTGTTCCATTTTTAATAGCTGATCAAAGTATTCTACCTGATCTCCCTTTAACATACAGGGATTCCAGCCAATGCTATGAAGATGTGGAAAGAAATATTTCAAAGGTTGGGATGGGAAGCCCTTCATGCCACAGAGAAACACTTCTCCCCCACTTCAACTTCTCACCACTTACACTCAAAACAAGGTCACTTCATGACAAAGACACTTTCTCTCACTGCATTAAGCACACATACACTCATGCCCACGTGCACACATACACACACTCACGCACCCATGTGAACATGTACACACACATTCACACATCACAGCAAACAAGAACCCAGCCAGGGATTCTAATCAGCCCTACCTTATTTCCTAAGTATGATCAATTCTGGCTGATTTCTGTCAGGGAAATTATACACACTAGGGCTTTTCAGCCCAACTCATTTTTTCCCCAGCCCCTAAATAATTATTCGAGAAGAAATTATATTATACGTTAAATAAAATAATTTCTTTCCCAGACAGATCTCAGACTTCAGGTATTCTTAAGCTCATACTATTTAATAAAGTAATTGTGTAATTAGGAATACATTTGTCAAGTAGGTAATTATTATGCTTAGAACATGAAAAAACTGACTTTTTAAAGAGAGAAATAAAAAGATGGTATTAAGAATTTTAATGGATCAAATGAAAGCTTCAAATTTTATTGGATAGAAATAAATATCCCTAACCAGAATCGGTTTTATGGGTCTGCAAGTCCATGTTAAACAGGGTCAGATAATGAGGTTGAGGGAAAGTCTGATCTGGCTGAATTCCCATTAAGGCCTCTTTGCAGCATTAGGTTGGCCATGAACCAAGTCAAAGCCAGTGTCTGTCCACATCTGCCCTTCTCCTTCCCCTCTTGCTCTGACATCAGCCCCAGCTTCAGCTTGTCATCAACAGTTTGCTTCTCCTCATCTCCATCTCCATCCTAGTTAAAAACACTCTCCTCTCTTGCCTGAACTAGTCCAACCACCTTTTAGTCAGTTCCCACATCCACTCTTTTTTGTTTTGCTTTTTATTGAGCTGAAATTCATATAACATAAAATTAGCCACTTTAGAGTATAAAAGTGGCATTTACAATATGCATGATATAGTGCAACCACTACCTATATTGAGTTCCAAAACAGTTTCATCACCCCAAAAGAGAACCCTGTCCCATTAAGTAGGCAGTCTCCATTCCCTCCTCCCTCCAGATACGTTTTCTGTCGCTAGGGTTTCATATTAGTGAAATCACAGAAGACACTTTTTGTGTCTGGCTTCCTTCATTTAGCATAATGTTTTCAAAGTTCATCTACATTGTACATGTAGAAGTATTTTATTCCTTTTTATGGTGAAGAATATTTCATGATATGCATATACCCCAATTTGTTTATCCATTTCTCTGTTAACAGACATTTGGTTTACAAGGACTCTACTTTTTGGCTATTGTGAATAGTACTTCAATGAACATTCTTGTAAATGAATTTGTTTGAGTATCTGTTTTCAGTTCTTTTGGCTATACACATAGGACTGAAATTGCTGGAACATATGGTAATTCCATGTTTAACTTTTTGAGGAACCGCCAAACTGTTTTTGACAGGCACTGAAATGTTTTATATTTTTACCAACAATGGATAAGGATTTTAATTTCTCCATATCTTGCTAACACTTGTTATTTTCTGGATTTTGTCTTATTTAATAAATTATTGTAGCCATCCTAGTCTGTGGGAAGTGGTATCTCATTGTGATTTTGATTTCATTTCCCTAATAACTAATGCTGTTGAATCTCTTTTCAGGTATTTCATAAATTAGTGAACTAAATTCACCTCATCCTGACTTTCCATATTTTTTAAAACCCTTAAATTAGTTCCTCACTCAATCTTCATTTGTCTAAGATATTAACTTTATGATGCTCTTAATTTTTTTCCATATTCTTCACATATAGTTTCATTTAAAAAATTTTATAATAGCCTCATAATCAGAACAGGTTCTACTGATGTGTGTTCACGTATGTGTGTACATGACTGTGTGTATGGGAAGTATTAGGGAATAACGAAACTCAAGATTGGTTTTGATATGGTTTGGATATTTGTCCCCTCCAAATCTCACATTGATATTTGATCTCCAGGGTTGGAGATGGGGCCGAGTGGGAGGTGTTTGTGTCATGGGGACAGATCCCTGATGAATGGCTCAGTGCCTTTTTCAGGTAATGAGTGAGTTCTTGCTCTATTAGTTCACGTAAGACCTGGTTGTTTAAAGGAGGCTGGTACCTCCTCCTTTCTGTTATTCCCTTTCTCTCCATGACACACCTGCTCCCCCTTTGCCTTCTGTCATGAGTGGAGGCTTCCTGAGGCCCTCATCAGAAGCAGATGCTGGCACCCTGTTTCTTGTACAGCTTGCAAAATCCTGAACCAAATAAACCTCTTTTCTTTATAAATTACCCAACCTCAGGTATTCCTTTACAGCAAAGCAAAATGGAATAACACATAATTTTTCCACTTTTCTTTCTCTTATTGATTTCTAGCTTCATTCATTGTGGTCAGAGAAAATATCTTTAATGATTTCAATATTTTTAAATTTGTTGAGACTTATTTGTGGCCTAACATATCCTGGAGAATGTTCCATGTGCACTTAAGAATAATGTGTATTCTGTTGTTTTGGGGTGGAGTATTCTGTACATGTCTGTATCTTCAAAAGCTTTTCTTTGCCATGGCTCAGTCTCTCTCGGAATTTGTCTTTCCAAGCCAGAAAGATTCCCATTGGTTCTCTCCCTTATACACATACACACACACACACACACACACACACACGCGCCACTATCTTGTTTTTATTTTATCATGTCCTCATATGACAACTAAAAACCCCTTAACCGTCTCTCCACTGCGTCCACTTCCAGCATGTCCTTTGAGTTTCCCCTCCCACATCACTTTAATCATTCTGATGTAATTGCTATGTCCGGAATGCACGGTCTATAGTGTCAATGATTCTGTCACTTACTAACTGTGCAACTTTAGGCAATTATATTTCTGACCTTGTGATTTCTCAATTGCTTCTCATTTTCTGTGCCTTAATAAAATAAATATGATATCTATGGCCTGGTTACAATGAGGGTTAATTAAAATACTTACATAAAATGCTAAAGAATGAGAGCCAAACATATTATTATCACTGTAAGTATACTGGAAAATATAATCATATCTTTCCTATAGATATCTCTGCTGGTAGAAAAGCTCCCAGTTCTATAGTGATCAAGATAAGGCATTAACATAAAAATCTAGCATCAAATTTATTTTTATCTTCTTATTGGAACAGTGATTTAAACTCTGGAAGAATAACTTGAAGATGGAACACACATCAAATTCACTCCACACATTAAGTCCATGCACTTAGATTCAGGACAGAACATTTTTTTTCCTTGTGGAGATAAACCAATATAGAGAATAGGTCTCTTTTGTACCAAATATGTATCTTTATTTAATCCTGAAGACGGGAAAAAATTCTATCAGGGCCAAACAAGTCCTAATTGCACAAGACACTGTGTAAGATAAGATGATTTGTAAATGCAGTGTCATTGGAGAAAACAACAAAAAATTAACATCCAGAGACATGACCAAAACTAAACACTCTTCAGTATACTGAGATTTAGATTTTATCACTAACTTGAAAATTAGGTAATACTAGTAAGGTGACTGTGAGCAACTTGTTTAATTTTTATAAGCTTCAGTTGCCTTATATATATAATGTGAAAGTCAAATGAAAAAAAATACTTTTTTTTTTTTTTTTTTGAGACAGAGTCTCACTCTGCTGCCCAGGCTAGAGTGCTGTGGCGTCAGCCTATCTCATAGCAACCTCAAACTCCTGGGCTCAAGCAATCCTCCTGCCCCAGCCTCCTGAGTAGCTGGGACTACAGGCATGTGCCACCATGCTCAGCTAATTTTTTCTATATATTTTTAGTTGTCCAGCTAATTTCTTTCTATTTTTAGTAGAGATGAGGTCTTGCTCTTGCTCAGGCTGGTCTCGAGCTCCTGAGCTCAAGCGATCCACCCACCTCGGCCTCTCACAGTGCTAGGATTACAGGTGTGAGCCACATTCGTCTCAAAGGCAGGTACTTGATAATTTGTAGCTGTAAATAAGAAATGGTAAAATATAGTGGTTATAATGGTTATGTGTCTTATTAGTTGTGTGACCTTAACCAAGTTACTTAACTTGGTTAACTTGTGCCTCAGTTTTCACATCTTTAAAACAGGGATAATGGTATTACTTATCATATAAGGTAGTTAAGGGAATTAAACTAGGTAGTATGTGTAAAACACCTATGACAGTGCCTGGTACATGACGAGCATTTGGTAAGTATCAGTCATTGTCATCATCACTGTATCAAAAATACATTTTTCCCTTGCCAATGAATGTTAGCCAAATACTAATATTATTGTAAAAATAATATTTTTGACTTAAGTTTTAAAAAGGCACAAAGTAAAAGTTAAAACTATTACAGAAAGGAAAATTCTCTCTTTAAGATAAAAGTCACAGTGTTCTCGTAAACCATTCCTAATGCTGCTGCTGACTCCCTGGCTTCCAAATCCCAGACACTGCCTTATTAGTTCTATCCCTTGTTCTTTCTGAAGCTCTAGATTGAGACTGAAGCAATCATACAAAACTCTCAAAATGAAAAGGCTATATGGTTATGGCATCTCATAAATTTATTGAAATAGCCATTTTAGCCATTTTAAATATAAAAGTTTCTAAATTGTTAATGTTTTCCTAAGTGACATTTGATGGTAAAATTAATATCTGCATGAACTGTAGTAAGTGTTTTTGTTGGGAAAAAAACATAGAAATTGACAGAGTGTGATAATCCCACTGTCAAAGACAGATCCATATTCTCAGAGCCATCTACATCTCCTGGTTTCAGTTGCACAAACTGTCATCAAGATGGTGAAATTCATTTCTCCTCTAATTGCACCATGGCAGCCAGTTCTATAGTAAATATAGCTGTGGTGCCCACTTTTCAAACAGGTTCAAAATCTATGGC
>CAUYSK010073528.1:0-17119 GCA_963575035.1 Avahi laniger | reverse complement strand
GGAAGAAATAAAAGAATACACTGAGACAAAGATACAGTTTTATAAGTTTATAAAGATTATAGGCAAAGCGGGAGCTCAGGGGGCTTAGACCTCTCCGTGGGTCTCAAAAAGCCCCGAATGAGGTCTTACATGGTAACTTATAGGAAATAGTGAATAATTGGCAGGGGTAACAGATTTACATAACAGCAGGTAGATCCTCTCAGGTTAACAGATTTTTAAAAGGCTTCTACAGAAGGCTTCTACAGATTCTTTAACTAATTCTATTTACGTGAGCAAATGGTTACAAAGTCTTTCAAAGGTTAATTTCTAAATTATAAGGTAAGTTTATCATTTAAACAGAGGGGTTAAACAGAGATATGTAAGCTCCATGTTTATTAGGTTATCGTGAATGGAGACAGGTAGTCTAGAGTGGTTTAAACAAAAGCTTTGCTTTTAGCCATTCAGGTAGCTGTCTTTTCTGGGAAGCTGTTTGTTCCGGAGGGCACTCCATTGTCAGCTCTCAGCCTATAGTTTTTAACAGATTCACTTGTGCTTTACAAAGCAAATCCAATCCTTTAGGTCTGAGAAATGTGGCGCTTCGTGGGATACACCTGCTACTGCCTTTCAGAGACGCCCTTCCGAGTGTAACAGCATTTGAAATGCAAACCAACACGTTCACATATTCTTTCAGGGCAAAGCTCTGTAAAACTCTTAAGACAAATCCTGTCTCTAAACATGTTTAATATTAATTCATGGAGAGACAGGAATCAAATTCAGATCTCTCAGGACAGAAGGAAATACCGCTATGCTAATGAGGAAAGAGATGGGGCTTTTCTTCTAAAGTCGATATCTCGTCCAACTGCCTACTTCTACCCTGGGCCCAGCTAGGTAGGCAGCATTGATTGTTCTTGTCTCATTGTCTCCTAGGCCACCACCTGAGTCTGGCTCCCTCCTGGCGGGACAGAGTGAGAGATGAGCATAGGAGTGGCACATGGTGGAAATTCCAGAAACCTTGTGGACTCTCCACCTGACTCCCACTCCACAAAACCCACATGCATCCTGCAAGGTTGTAGCAGGTGGCGGGAATTCTGGGTGCAGCTGCTCCCTCCTCCCACCAGGGAGGAAAAGGTCGTGTGGTAGGGGCCGGGGAAGTGTGAGTTTGCTCTGCCCAAGAGCCAGGTGGGTGGAGCAGAGGCACGGTTTGGCCTTTTGCAAACACTGGGCCAGGAAAATCCAACCACGTGCTCTGGCCAGGCGCCTGCCCTGTTCAAATTCTAGATCGAGGAAGGTGGAGAGTGAGATGACTATGAAGAACCGACTGGAAAGAAGCTGCCACCCTCAATCAGACCAGCAAAGCAAAGCGGAAAAGGAATCCGTATGGGTGTAGGGCCCAGCTAGACTACTGGATGGAAGGTGCGGCCAGGGTGTTCTTGGGTCCCAGAACAATAGGAGATACTGATGGCTACAGCAACAGGAGCTTAATAGTGGAAAGGAAGAAAAATGGATAACAAAATCAAGACTTGAACTACAGCTGGGAAGTTTGAGACAGAAGCCTTAACCACTAGAGTGCAAATGTATACCAGGAAACTAATCTTACCTTGTGGTACCAGGATCAGCTACACTGCCCGGCCCAGTGCAAAAAGACAATGGAGAGTCTTGTTGAAAGGTAGCAAAAAAAAAAAAAATGCTGTTAAAGGTAGCGAACTCTAAAGCTTTCTGCTTTCTTCTGTGGTTTTCCTCTTGTCATAATTTTTTTTATTTGCTTTTTTTTTTTTTTTTTGGAGACAGGGTTCCACTCTGTTGCCCAGGCTGGATTGCAGTGGCATGATTGTAGCTCACTGTAACCTCCAACTCCTGGGCTCAGGAGATCCTCCCACCTCAGCCTTCCAAGTAGCTGGGACTACCAGAACCACCATGTACAGCTAGTATTTTTGCTTGTTTGTTTCAGAGATGGGGGGGTCTCATTAATGATACCCATGCTGGTCTCGAACTCTTGGGCTCCAGCTATTCTCCCAAAGTGATGGAATTACAGGTAGGAACCACTGTTTCCAGCCTTTATTTGTTATTTAATGTCATTCTATGTAAAGAAAAATTAAGAATTTAAATAATTAGCATGAATTTTACTCATTATCTTTATATTGTGCAATTCCAGTTTTAAATACTAGCCAAGCATTCACTATTGCCCATTTCTTATCCTCTGTTTTATCTTGACCTAACTTTAGTCAGCCTCCTCTCACCTTTGGCTCACCCCCAAGCCTGGATGAATGCTAAAATGCAGAACATGTACCCTTTATCAGCTTATCCTGAGAATCAGTTGACAACATGGAGAAACATTTCCTAGGAAACTGCTCTGATCACATTGTCCACTCTCCCTTACTTGCCCCACTTCAACTTAAAAATTTATGTTAAGCTTTACTTACCCCTCCCCATGAAAGAAATACCTTTTTTGGTTTTATTTTGAGACCCTTGCAGATTTCTGAGATCAGAACATTCTACCTATTGCAATAGTTTTTTTGGAAAAGTCTCTCCTTATGTGAGTCCAGATTTGTTTTTATTTAACAATATAAACATAAAAGGATGTAACTCATATGCAGAATCACTGAAAAGACACAGTCCATATTTCATAGCTCCTATGTGCCCATGTGTTTTTGTCCCTACCAGAACATTGGAAACAGCACAAAATGAACTCGGCTGCTTTTATTTCACTTCTTGGTGCACACATTTTACCAACACGTTCTACCTTTAGCTTGCTAATAAGGAAGAACTGAAAGGAAAAGGAATGAACTATAGGTTGCCTTGTCTTTCCCTTTTCTTCTGTGTCATCATTTTCAACATAAGTAGCTGCCTTATAGAGGAAAGTAGCATAAGAAAGGATATTAAGACTCGTTGGTTGTTTGTGTTTCTTAGAACGCTATTGTCTGCCTTTTGCTTTTGAAGTAAGTTCTGGTTTGAATAGAAAGAAAATGTGGTCCTGGGGGCTGTCATGTCAGGTTATTCAGTCACAGAGGCAGTGTGTGTCATGGCCCGGATTGTAGAACGGGGGATGGACACAGAAAGAAACACACAGACACACACACAAGACGTGTAAGACTGAAGTAGTCAATTTTACCAGTCGTTTTATTATATACTTTTTTTTATGTCCGGCAGTTATTTCCTGGTACGTGACTACCTTGGGTGCCTTGAGGAAAATACATTTTTATTCCTTTTAGACGATTGCTCAAGGGAAGCAGACGTTTGCATCTGAACTTCTTTATCTCCTTCTTTATCTCATTACCGTATGCAGCACAATGAGACTCCAGGCGCTTGGTTATCTGTCATAAAGCTATCTGTCATGAGGAATAGTTCTGTTTGTTCAATAGGCTGTGTCCGGACCTATTGTCCTCTGGCCCCAAGGAGAGCACACTCAGTTTCGCTGACTCTGGGCTTAAGCCATTTTTTGTCCAGGGACGGTCCCTACAGTGTGCTTACCTTATATTCGCTTTGAGTCTCTGAAGTCCCATTGCTTAGTGAGTCCACCTGGAATTCTGTGTTCATCAGGAATAGCAAATGTTCCAGACAAATGAGTGACAAGTGTGATGGACAAGAATATTGCTGGTATCCTCTCTGCTCATGTGCAGGCTCCATTGTTTCATGGGACACCACTAACAAATCACACTTTAAACATAAAATTATTTAACCCTTTCAGAACATTTTTCACATGCCCCTGTAAATTTCCAATGTATATTTGAAATGGTGAGGGCGTCTATCCTAAGGTTTTTTCTTAGAAGATGCTACATAGTAACCTTAGATACCCCTCCCTGGTGGTCTGGTGGCTAGGATTCGGTGCTTTCACCGCTGTGGTCCAGGTTCGATTCCTGGTCAGGGAATGAGACTTTTTCCTTCCAAAGATTACAGATCATTCTACTATTATGGCTGCCAGGGCTTCCATTCTCCTTCGTTTTATCCAAGCCTCTCTTGTACGCACCCCACAAGGTACCCCTGACAACCTGTTCTTAAGTATATCAGTATCCAGCGAATAGGGAGCCTGTATAGAATACAACGTTCGTGTAGATTAACGCTCACCTCTGCTCTACTCTCTTGAGAACCACTGATTTTTAAGAAGCAAGATAAGTAATTTTTACATGAAACAAGTGAGATATTTCAAAAGGCTTCTAAAGCTACAAGCATTGTCATAGACACAGTTTTAATAATAGATGTAATCCCCCCCCCCCCCCAGTTCAGTAAAACTCTAAGAGCAGTTACATTCCAGGGTGTAGATCACTCAGGTAATTTTATCAGATATACTGCCGTTTCTGCAGGTAGCTGCAGTCCAGTGGTGCCCCAATCAGGAAAGGGAACCAGTTCATTATACTTATTTGTATATCTTAAATACGAAAAACTGCTCTTAATCGGTTTCACGTTTTGTAAAACTAGGAACACATTTTCATATAGTATTGTTAGTTAATTATACCTGTAAGATGAACTATAATAGATTGAAAGTGAGCCTCTTAAAATGACAAGTTACTTGACAACAGTCCTTGGCTTTCCAGTGACGCTGTCCCGAGATTCTCAAAGTTGACTTCACAGGCTCGTCTGCCCTGGGAGAAGTTGAAGGCGCGCAGATTTTGCTGCTTTTAACGGAGGATCACTGAGCATTGCATTAGCCACTGACACCCCAGCCGCAACTATCCATAGGATATCAGTGATAAGGAAGAAAAAGGAGCCTTCCCTGACCGGGAATTGAACCCGGGCCGCGGCGGTGAAAGCGCCGAATCCTAGCCACTAGACCACCAGGGAAAGACGTGCAAGCATTCTAGGCAGCAGCTTCTGGAAAAAGATCTTAGGACAGACACCTTAGCCACTTCAGGCATATGTTATGGAAACGTTCAGTGGTGATGCCTGAAGAATATTTTGAAGTGGTGTGTGTATAGTACTTGGCACACTGATTGTCTCTTGGGTCAAAGAATGGCAAGAAACTTTAGTGGCAGAAAAGTTGGAAGAAAGATTGTCACATGTCAAGCCAGGGAGAAAGAAAATCTTGCCCGAAACATTTTTGTTACTGACTCCCTCTGGCCAGGTTTCTCATATTTCTTTATTTTTTGTTCCTAATATTTGTGTATCTCTCTTACTTCTGTAGTTTCCTCGCATTCCATTGAGGAAAACATGTCCCTTCCCCTCTCCCCCCAAAGGTCCTATTCCTGATCTCCTCTAAATACAGTACAGAAGGAGGAATATTCAGGGCCAAGGAAACGTGCCCACCTAGAGCTGTACCCCTCTTCTAAGCCACGCTCTGTTTCCTGGAACTGAGAATGACCTGCACAAATGCCTGAAGTCTGATTAAGTCTTTTCTGCCATCAATATGCCCAAGGTGGGCTAGGTCTTGAGTGTGTACAGGCAAGGACGGACAGGTGGCCAAAGCAAGGCTGTTTGTAGCGGTTTGGACAGAGCTTAGACTTCACAGGTGAGGTGCCCACACACCTGCACAAGGCCCCTCTCAGTGCAGGAGAGGGGTCTCTGTACTGTCATGCTCAGGCACAGAACTGTGAGGAGTTCCATACTCTAAATGCAAACCTGGCCTCACAAATCCTTAAGGAGGTGTTTTTGTCAGGTTGGAGGAAAGATTTTATTTCACTGTTTTTAGCTTAAATTATCATTTTAAAATATTGAGACATCGTATGTGGGTCTCCATTTGTACTCTTCCCACAGCTACAAAGATTAGGGTACACTTACTTCTCTGACCTCCAGGCCCACCCACGTATCCAATTGTCAGCTCCTCACCACCACTTGGAGCAAGGTCACTCACTCCAAACTAAGTTCATCTTCTTCCACACCTCCAGCCAAGAACCTTCTCAGGGTTTCCACCTCTAGTAAATCACAGCCCCCTTAGCAAAATGATCTCTGAACCTTGCGCTTCTCACCATATCTGCCAGGTCTCAAGTCCTTTCTGTTCTAACCTCTGTGGCTTTCCCCACAGTGAGACACTGCCAAGTTCTCTGGGGAATGTTCTCACCTCTGCAACTTAAGCAGCCCCCATGTGGTTTAGGATAGTGAGGTGACAACTACGCATTTCCCCCTTAAAATTGTATTCAGTAGCATTTTTTTCAATTTAAAAAAATACTATAAAATTATTTCTATTTTCTTTATATCCAGGAACCCTCAGATTTCCTGCTAGGTGTTAGTGAAAGGAAGAACAAGAAGCCTGAAAGTTTCTTGGATGTTGGACTGGATGCATAGTGCATTAGTCAGGGTTCTCCAGAGAAACAGAACCAATAGGGGGTGTGTGTATGTATTTTTATATATATGTATAGGTATTGATATATAGTCATGAGTTGCTTAATGGCCAGGATACATTCTGAGAAGTGCATTGTTAGGCAGTTTTGTTGTGTGAACATTACAGAGTGTATGTAATCCTAGATGGCATGTATATTTTTATTTATATATGTTTTTTCATATGGAAAATAAAACGTCCCAGCACCATTGCTGAATATCAGTCATTTCCCCTACTTGATCTGCAATGCCAATGCCAAGTGGATAAAAGGTTTTCACATATGCTCCATTATAGTTTTATGGGATCACCATCATATATGTGGTCTGTCATTGATTGAAAGGTCATTCTGCCGCACATGATGGTAGACAGATACATAGAGTGCTTTATTATAAGGAATTGGTGCATGCAGTTACAGAGGCCAGCAAGTCCCGAGATCACAGGGTGAGTTGGCAAGCTGCAGACGCTGGAGAGCCAATGGTTTAGTTCCAGTACAAAGGCTGGAAGACTTGAGACCCAGAAAGAGCTGATGTTCCAGGTCAAGTCCAAAAGCAGGAAAAAAGCTGATGTCCGGGTTCCAAGGCAGTCAGGCAGTCAGGTAATCAGGCAAAGAATTCTCTCTTTCTTGTGGGAGAACCAGCCTTTTTGTACAATTTAAGCCTTCAACTGATTGAATGAGGCTCACCCACATTGAAGAGGACAATCTGCTTTATACAGTCTACCGATTTAAATGTTAATTTCACCCAAAAAAACATCCTCACAGAAACATCTAGATAATGTTTGACCAAATATCTGGGCACTGCATGGCCCAGTCAAGTTGAAAGATTAAAATTAACCATTACAGATGGTGATACTTTTTACTACGCACACATAAGAAAATTGCCTTAGTTGGGCTGTAGATTAGGATAATTGCTTTTTCATAGCACTTTTGCTTCTAGCTACCCTGAAAAAGGTACTTTGCACTGAATATAGTGCAAAGATGATTTTATCTTGTTGCACAAAATGGATGAATTAGGAGACAAAAAGTCCTTTCTGGTAGAAAGGCTGGGGAATAGTATGTTAAAAACACAGTGGCCCTGGGAAGACTTGAACCATAAGTATATTGATACAGTCAAATCTGCTGACCATTGTACTGCAGGACCATGCTGACTTCTTTGTTTTTTTAAGGTAAAATGAACAAAACACAAAATTAACCATTTTAAAGTAAATAATTCAGTGACATTTACTATATTCACAAGGTTATGCAGCTACCATCTCAATCTAGTTTCAAAACATTTTCATCATCCTCAAATATAATTCCACACCATAATGCAGTTACTCCACATTTCCCAGCCCCTGGCAGCCATCGATCTGCTTTCTGTTCCTATGAATTTACCTATTCTAGATATTTCATATAAACGAAATCACACAATATGTGACATTTTGTGTCCGGCTTTTCTCTCTTAATATTTTTTGGGTTCATTCATGTCATAGTATGTACCAGTGCTTCATTCTTTTTATGGCTGAATAATATTCTATTTTATGTATATACCACATTTTATTTATCCATTCATCTGTTGATTGACATTTGGGTTGTTTCTACCTCTTGGCTGTTGTGAATAGTGTGGCTACTAACATTTATGCACTAGCATCTGTTTGAGTATCCGTGTTTTATTTTTCTTGGGTATATATTTAGTAGTGGAATTGCTGAATCATTTACATTCCCACCAGCAATGTACAATGTACAAAATCACCATGCCTGGTTTATTATATAATTTTTAAACTGTTTTATTAAGTGGTCTATGTTTGATTTGTTGTTTTCTTTCTGATAAATTCAAAGGTTTGGCATCTCTTTTTACTTCTTCTAGTATCATGTATCAAATTATGATACTATACAGAGCTTAACTCTCTTTTCCACCTGTGAGTTGACTTCCCAACGTGAAGTATGAGGAAGTGAACACACTTCCACTTTCCCCAGGGCTCCTCCTTTTCCCTTATCACAATTTGAGCAAGTTTTATATGATGGTAATTTTTTTAGTTTTCTGAGGCTGCTGTAAAAAATTGCCACAAACTAGGTGGCATAAAACAACAGAAATTTATTCTCTCACAATTCTGGAGCCTAGAAATCCAAAATCAAGGTGTCAGGAGAACCCCATGCTCCCTCTTAAAACCTGTGGGGGAGAATCCTGTCTTGCCTTTTCCTAATGAAACCATCCCTTGTACAATTAATAAAGGGCCACAAGGTGGGAACTGTACTATGCAAAGGTATAGGCATAGTTAGAAAATATATATAACCAGCCATTGTTTCCTAGGTTGCTTTTCTACAATTGTTTACTACTCAGGAGTCACATAGCCAATTGTCATAAAGATTCTTAGCTTTCTTCATTGCACCCATAGATAAAATCACCCTTGTGAAATCTAAGGCTAGTTTTTTAATATCTTCCAGGTCCTGCATTCTGATGGACCAGCTGACCCACCCAGACCAGTGGCCCATACCAAGGAACTGACTCAACTGGACTTGCGACCATTACCCAGGAACTGACTTGGCAGAAGAAGACAATTTCTACACCCCTGTGATTCCATCCTCAACCCAGCCAATCAGAAGATTCAATTACCTAGCCCTTTGCTTGCCAAACTATCTTTAAAAACCTTCTCTCCCAAATTATCAGAAAGATGGATTTGAGAAATTCCTCTCATCTCCTCACATGGCATCTGCAACATTAAACTCTTTCTCCACTGGAACACCTGCTGTCTCAAGTGTATTGTGTCTTCCTTTTCTTTCTTTCTTTTTTTTTTCTGAGACAGAGTCTCTATATTGCCCAGAGTGGAAGACTAGAGAGCCATGGCATCAGCCTAGCTCACAACAACCTCAAATTCCTGAGTTCAGGCTATCGTCCTGCCTTAGCCTCCCAAGTAGCTGGCACTACAGGCATCCACCACCATGCCTGGCTAATTGTTTTTCCCCTATTTTTAATTGCCCAACTAATTATTTTTTTTTTCTATTTTTAGTAGAGATAGGGGTCTCGCTCTTGCTCAGGCTGGTACTTTTAAGAATCTTAATGGCATTGACTCACATCAACCTTATCAGGAGCCCAAGGTAGAAAAGGATGTAACTCAAAGGGATTGTGTGTGTGTCTTTTGTCTAGTAAGTAGAATATAAATTGATATGTAAGAAACTCTCAAAGCTTTTAAAGGAAGGATATCATGGACTGAGAGAAACAGAGACAGCACAAAATTCAAAGAGGATTTTGGACCTCTAAGCTTCTACGGGCAGGAAGCAGGCTGAGAAAACTATCAGCTGCAAACACTGGCTATTTCTTAAAGAAAAGGTGGAATTGAGAGCCACAGAGATTCATTCCCAGTGAGCAGTAGTGAGCCTTAATCAAGGAACTGGTGACATGTACCTGGCTGGATGTCAGAATTGCTATGGACTAGTGACTGCTGTGTATATCTAACTTTCCCCTTTTGAATGAGAGTATCTATAGCCTTAACCTATGCCTGTCTCAACACTGTATGTTGGGTATAAGGACTAAACTCTGATCTTTTTCTTTTGCCCACGTTCCTTTCTAAGGGGGCCTGATGAGTCATGCCTACAAATGATAAAATCTCACTAAACAGGTTTTGTTAACCCAATGCAATGTGGTTTACTTCCCAACCTGATTCCAGTATAGCATCACATGAAAGATAGAAGACACTTATCTTAACTCAAGCATTCCTTTCAGCTGACTCCTGGTCTTTTAGACAAAGCCTTACTCTTTCAGCCAATTGTCAACTAAAGAATCCCTGAACCCACCTATCACTTGCAAGCCCCCACCTCGAGATGTCCTGCCTTTTCGGGCCCAACCAATGTATGCCTTCCATGTATTGATTTATGACTTTTCCTGTAATTCCTGTCACCCTGAAATCTATAAAACCAAACTGTAACCCAGCCACAGCGAGTCCACTTGCTGAAGGTTTCTTGGGCATGGCTCCAGGCTGTGGTCCTCAAATTTGGCTCATAGTAAACCTCTTTGAATTATTTTACAGACTTTGCTTTCTTTTCCATTGACAGGTATGTGGGGACCAGACTTTTGATCAAGAGGAAACTACTCAAGGAGCCTCATCTACAGTAGCAGCGACTCAGAAATGAGATGAGTAGCTTATGGAGAGATGGGGTACGTGAAGTCCTAAGGGCAAAGAAAGGATATTTTGTGTCTCAAAGGACAGCAGTCTCTGGGTGGACTCTGAACCAACTATGCTTTAAGTTAGCAGCTAAAACCTAACTGATAATACTACAAAGCTCAGGTAGAGTCCATTGGCTAGCAGTTCCTGTTGAATCATTTGTAGCCAAACATTAGGTGTATTGCCAGTTTATAGGACTTGGGGGAGCTTGACTCTGTGGCCAAGGACCTAGCTCTGTTATACTGAGCCTGAAAGCAGAACAAATTGGGGTGATTCCAAAAGCCAGTTTCCTTCGGCCAATATGGGGCACCTGCATAGCACACTCTTGCAACTGCCATAGCTATGTAAATGGAAAAAAAGGAAGAAGAATTAAGGAGCAAGGAGCTCATTTGTGCTGGGAATTCTGCAAAGGGCACAGTCAGTTCACACTGCCCTCGTTGCCAGGAATACGAGGAAGTAGGTTATGAGCTGAATAACCATAGTAACTGTATCTGTTTTCTCATTCATCGTTTTAATTCCAGCTTCTTGCAGAGTGCCCAAGTCATAATAGTTGTCAATACATGTTTGTTGAATGAATGAATGTATACATGAATGAATAGATGAATACCAGGTACACATTCAGAGACTGGGCACAAGTCTGAATTTTGTTTTTTTCTAAAAGCCTTCAAGAAGACCAGCTAATTGTAAGAAAGTTCACTTTAGCCAACAGAGAATTTCCTCTCTGTGGTCTTCAGGTCCTGACTGCCAATCTGAGAAGGACACTCAAGAGGACAAAGAGTTGGCTTTGGCTGGGGTAGAGAGGCCGGTCATTGGAGTTCCTGATGTGGGAACAAATGCAGACTAGAGTCCCAGAGGCACCTTCCTCGTGTTACACCAGGACTCCACAAGCTGACATGGATCCACCTCCTGGGGCATGTGGCTGTGGGCTAACAGGAATGAAAGCCAGAGAATTAAAATGAAAAGGACTTGATAACTAAAAAAATATACCACTCGGGCATAATGACTATTTAAGTTAGAGGCACTTGAAAAACAGTAGGTGCAAAAAGATCACTCTGACTGTGCTGTTTCCTAAAAGCAGAGCATGAGATTCCCATATGAAAGATGCGACATCCTTATCCTCAAGGACAAGAAGTGAAGACCAAGACAATTCTGTACAGATCTTGTTAAAATAACTCTTATCTTTTAAGCCTCCTCACATAATTTAGTGGCTTTTTCACAACTTACTACTCTTTATCCAATTTAGTATGTAAGTAACTGACCCTAACTGCCTCTTCCAGTCTTCATTTCCTTGTAAGGCCTCCCGTGCCACATAAAACTTCCATCAAAGAAATTTGTATGCTTTTCTCCCATTAATCTATTTTACATCCGTTTAATTTTTTGGCTCAGCCTGGACCCTAAGAGGATGGAAGTGGAGTTTTGCTGCCCTTACTCCCATTAAAATTAGACAGAGGTCACTGGGTTTCTCCAGTTGTTTAGCATCTGCTGCGAGAATTAACTGAGCGAAAAAGAGCCACAGCTCTTTTCCGTAGTCCTAGCGCCCAGCTGCTAAGGATCGCATGCTGTGAGATTCTGAAGGAAAGGCGTTCCCAAGGATTCGCTTCTGGAGGAAAAAGTACAGGAGCCTGTAGCTCGACTCTAGATGACCTCCAACCGTGTGAGGTGGAGGATGTTGGGAAAGGTATTTAGACAGCAACCAATTTGAAGGTCTTCGAATTAGAAGTAGAATTGTGTCAAAGAGGGAGGATGAAGAAAACTGGCAACTAGAGGGCATCTATGATTGTTGTCATAACTCAAAACAGCAGCCGTCCCTGGGTGGGCTCGAACCACCAACCTTTCGGTTAACAGCCGAACGCGCTAACCGATTGCGCCACAGAGACTGACCTATGGACATTGCTCTTGCGTATCATATTTATAGATATTTTGTCGAACCATTACTATTCTGTTGCCTACATTTCTGATCATCCTGAGATTTCAATTTTAGGTCTCAGTTGAGTAATTCTAAAACCCAGAACGTGAAACCATCTCCACTATGCAACATTCGAATCCTTGCTTGCTTCCTTCCCAATTCCTTAGCGCCAGCAGAAAGCGACTGCCTCTTTCTCTCAAGTTGAGATTTTGGTTTACAGGAGTAAAACCAAGTTCATTAATGGCTTGAAGAAATAGGGAATGGGGCGCGGGTAGGTGAGTGTTGGGGGAATAGCTAATTGCTGATTTGAATTAAGGGTCCCTTCTTGGGAGGTCATCTTGACGTACTTATTTCAGTAAAGTTTTTTGAAGTTGGGGTATATCATGTCTTTCTTAATTTTAAATCCAGATACTAAGCATCTGTTCAAAGAGGTAAGTGAATTATGGCAAGGAGCCCGAAGCTCTCCAGAATATGATTCTCAAGGGTAAGGAGGGACAGTACTGAATATACCACAGGAAGGTAGAAAAACATTTAGGGACTCAAGTGATCGAGCGGATTGAATATTCAAGTCTATACCCCTCCCACGACCCCCCCCCATTAAAAAATATCCCCAATGGGCCATGGCTTTCCATAGGGAATGAATGCTTTATAACTAATTCGACTACATTTAATTTTTACATTGAAACATGAAACCGATTTGCCAGTTATTTTGAATCAAGAAAATCAGTTTTAGTAATGAATGTAATTTTTCCCTGATCCTTCGGAATTCTCAAAGCTGAAGTTAACCTTTCAGAGTTCTCTACCATGTGGATAATTTTTACCAAACCCTCTGACATTTCTATGGGTAGCTCCCATGAGATATTCAGAAGTTCCTGCTTAGAGAAACCCGTCACTCATTTAATCTTACTTAAGCTCAGAAAACAGAGGTGTCATACCTAATACGTTAGTCTTAATACAGTTTCTGTTTCTAAATAGCGACAATTTAGTTGACCCTATTTCTAAAACCAAATCAAAAGTGATCTTTTAAAAATGGGAAATAACAGGATATCACTCCCAGGCATTGGCGGTCAAGCAGCTCCAGCTGGCAGACACCAATCTCTCCAGTATAACTTGTTGCGTGGATTCAAAACGTTTCTGCAATCATTCCATGGGCAAGGTTTGCTAGAAGTGCAGATTTTGGGAGACAGTGCAGAAACTCTGGATCCAGAGAGTTGGGAGAATTTTGTTATCATTAAACTTTCTCACAAGGTCCTCATAATCAACAGGTTGTAAGAATATGGAAGTCCTACTGGCTACAGAACCCAAATGGGCAGTTATGGCTCTGACACGGGAAATCAACACTAAGCTACGTGAACGGAGTGGAGCCACAGCCCTCTACCATATGTAGAAATCAAAAGAGTTGGGAACCCAGACCAGAGCTGAGATGACCAATAGTTCACACTTCCTGTGGCCACCAAGGCAGGAATGAGGACACAGGCCAAAGAGAAAAGGATGGAAGTGGTGGCTGCCCTTGGGCCTTGGACTCAGAGTTGCGAGTGAAGTGGAGAGAGAAGGAACATACAGCAAGATGAGGGTATATGTGAGAACTACCCTGATTTGCGCAAAAGTTTTGGTGGAATGTGGACTGACTTCTGCAGTATCCTTGGGGGAGCACCGCAGAAGAGCACCGCAGAAGAAGGATTCAAGGATGGGGAGAGGGGTCGAGATATGGTAAGATATGACATAAGGTGGAAAGTGGAAAATATGAAAAAGGAAAGCTAGGCGCTTCTACAGCGGTATTCTAGGAATCTTCGTTGCCATTATGAGACAGGATTAGGAGCAACAAGGAAGAAATGCAAAACAAATATGCGTTAGAAATTTGCTTTCACCGGCATCCGCCACACGCCATAAAGTCCATTTGGCTGTGCTGTTTTGAAACAGTGCGCAAATTTTCAGCTAAAACACCTTCTCGGTTACCCTAGAAAAAGGCAACCATCAAGATGTGGTAAAACACCGCTGACTTTAGTGCTCCTTGCCTGGAGCCTCGGCTCCCACAAGCTCCACACCCCCTTGCCGGTCATAAGCCACCGACACACGTGGAGCCCAATCACCGGCCGCGCTCGAGGCCGGACACGGAGCGGAAAAGCAAGAGCGCTTGACCGCCTGAGTGGCGACGTCGCAGAGGGCAGGCCCTCGTAAGTGGCCCACGCAGATGCCCCAGCAGGGAGAGCAGAAGTGGCGCGTGAGCCGCGAGGCTCGGCTTGGCGGAAGCAGCGCTGCTGGAGAGCCCTAGCCCGTTCGGGGGCCAGAAGCGAGTGGGTATGTGTGTGCGCGTAGTGGATGTGTACGTGTGTGCGTATGTGTGTGTGTACGCGCGCGCACGTGCGTGGCGTGTTGTTTGCGTGTCTGCTGGCGGCCACGGGAGGAGAGAAGGACTCTCGTGGCCAGTCGCCTTCGGGGCTGAGGAAGACAGGGAGCGAGGCGAGAATCGGGGAAGGGAGAGGGGAGAAGCTGAAGGGCTGAAGGTGGAGAGCCGAGGGAGGCCAAAAGGATGGATGGGCGGAGGGTAACGAGTCTGTTGGTCAAAAGGGGAGAGGAGGTGTGAAAGCGCCGGCAAGGTTGGGAGGCAGCGCAAAAGAAGAAAGGCTTCCCTGACCGGGAATCGAACCCGGGCCGCGGCGGTGAGAGCGCCGAATCCTAACCACTAGACCACCAGGGAGCGACGGCTAATCTGCCAGCCTTGAGCCTCGTGGACCCGGCGCCTCGGTCGCAAGCGCTCACCGCTACCTTGGCGCCCAGCCCGGCTTCGTTTGAAAACAAAAACCAGCCGCCCTCCGCCCCTGGCAATCGGCGTGCCCTGGCTGCGCTCCTCCTGCTTGCAGCACCCTCCAAGCGCCACGCGCCTCCTTCCGGCCCCCACACAGGCAGGCACGCACTAACGCACGCACGTACGCACGCAGCCCACGGCCCAAGGCCCCGCACCCGCACCTCCGCAAAAGGTCTGCGTTGGCCGGGAATCGAACCCGGGTCAACTGCTTGGAAGACAGCTATGCTCACCACTATACCACCAACGCCACTGGATTCAGATAGACCCGCCACACCTACCCGGGGCTGTCGGGAGCCCGCCGCCGACGTCGGGCGCAGCCCTGCCCCTTCGCCTCTCCCGCCCTCAGCTCCGAGCTGCCAAGGCGCCAGTCGAGGTCGCCGGGCGCCCCACATCAGCAAGCTCAGCGCAGCTGCTCCGGCCCGCCCGCCTGCCTCTCTCTGATGGCCCTCTAGAAGCCTTGCTTGCCCCTGGGCCCTCGGCTCCACGCCCGCCGTCCGCCCCTTGACGGCTCGACGGGTCGTCTGGCACCGTGCTCACCAGAGAGCTTCCCCACCAAGGACGCGGCGAGACCACAGCCCGCACACGCTGTGCGCTCACTGATACGCCTCCCCTTCCCAACACCACCCTCCCCATTCCGCCCTTCCCTCATCCCCCACGGGCCTCTGAATCGTAAGCAGCCCAATCCGACTCCCAGTTTGGGGGGGATGCTCGACGGGCACCTGTAGGGGCGCGAGGAGGCCGCTCCGCTAGGGGACCGAAAGAAGCCGGCGAGGAGACAGGGAAGAAGGCGTCGGGGGGAGGGTCCAGGATGGTCCCCTGGAAGATGGCGGAAGGGGGATGGGGTATGGGGCCCCTGGGGGCCAGGCACGAGAGGGCGTCCGGTTGGAGGGCGGAGACAGGAGAAGGGCCCTTGTGCGCCAGAAGCTGGGTCCCCCACGGGGCGGCGGGGACCGACGTGGTGGCGAAAAAGAGTAGCTGCCTCCCCGTCGGGGAATCGAACCCCGGTCTCCCGCGTGACAGGCGGGGATACTCACCACTATACTAACGAGGACGGCGGTAAGAGTTACCCAGGCATAAGACCCCTCTGTGACCCGCCGACGCCTAGTCCGGCCTTCCCTCTCCTGCGAACCGAAGGCGCCTGGCACGTTCCCGCCCTCCAAGCCGCCGCCGCCCCCGACTCAACCCCGCCCCGACCCCCACCCCCCGTCGCTGAAGCCATCCTGCCGCGACTCCCAACAAAGCACCCTCCGACTCCACCCGGATCCAGAGCCTCACGCCGATGCTTACACCGTTGCAGTGGAACCTCCCAGTGTGCCCTCCCTGCTGCCTCCAGCGCGGGAATCCGGGATCGCGCCTGGACCAAGAGGCGCGGGCGAGCCAGCAAGGCTGCTAGGAGCGCAGCGCGCGAGGAGAGGCGCGGGTGGGGGCCGGTGTAGGCCGGCCCGATGCGGCCCGGGCTGGTTCCGCGGCGGGGCGTGGGGGAGCGGGGGCCTGGGGGTGTGGACGCATGGACGCGGGAGCCAGCCGCGTCTGCTCGCAGGGCTCCCCCTCTGACGACCAGCCTAGCGTTCGCACACCGGGAAAGGCGCCGGCGTTCGCGCACTGTCGCAGCTAGGCGAGCGACTTAATTCCCAGGGCTGCCGTCAGGATGGCCGAGCGGTCTAAGGCGCTGCGTTCAGGTCGCAGTCTCCCCTGGAGGCGTGGGTTCGAATCCCACTCCTGACAAGACTACCTTTTGGACCGCTCGCGGATGCCCGGTCTCCCAGGGCCCGGGCAAAGCCCATCGCAACCCTTGACCACCTTACCCTGCCTACTCTGTCTTCCTGCCTCGCACTCGCGCTCTCACCCGCTCTCCAAACCTCCGCGCCCTTGACGCACGCCTCTAAAATGCAGCGACCGCTCGGGCACATCCCTTCTTCCTGCTCATGCGCTGGCGTCGCAGAAATACCCCAGTACCGGGAGCCAGCGCCCTCCACCCTCTGCCCATGGACATCCGGACAGACCCAATTTCCGCCAACTCACACGTCCCTCTGACTGGGCCCCA
>CAUYSK010073527.1:0-29130 GCA_963575035.1 Avahi laniger | reverse complement strand
AGAGCTGGAACGCATTCTACTAAGTGAGGTATCCCAAGAATGGAAAGACAAGCACCACATGTACTCACCATCAAATTGGTATTAACTGATCAACACATAAATGCACATATAAGAATAACATCTATTGGATGTTGGGCAGGGAGGAGGGGCAGGGGGCAGGAGGGAGGAGGGGACGGGTATATGCATACACAAAGAGTGCAATGTGCACCACCCGAAGGATATTTGAAACTTGGACTTGGGGGCGGGGGGAGCAAGAGCAACATATGTAACCTAAACATCTGTACCCCCATAATATGCTGTAATAAAAAAAAAAGAACAAACGATGTTACCCACTTCTCAAACCTGGAATGCTTGACGATTCAAAAGAAATTCTGTATTAATAATAGAAGGCGTCCCAGCAGCCATCCTGCTTCAAACCTACAGCCATGAAAAGGACCAAACTGCAAAGGGAGAATAGCGGAGGTAAAGACTTACAAACACGCACACCTGCCAAAAGGAATTTGTCACCAACTCAAAATGGAAGCAGAGATCTTATAGGCTGGCAAGCCCTGGACTCCCACTTTTCTTATTTCACAGCCATGTAGCACAGACACTTTGGGGGTACATTTTCACAGAAGGAGCCAGCCACTTATCTTAGGCACCGTTTTATTAATAAGATGGGGAAAGACGAGGAAGAGAATTTGAGCTGTCCAGTACAGGACACAGTGGAAGCTGAGAGGAGGAAAGAGGAAGATGAGCTTGAGGGAAGCAAAAAGGGTGAGGAGGAAAACCAAAGCACAGAGAACTCAGAAGTAAGAAGCCAAAACTAAACTAAAAGTTTAGTTTAGAAGAAGACACTAAAAACTTAAGACACCAGAAGAGAAAGGAGAGAGGGAGGGAAATCAGTGTAGCATTCAGTAAATATTTACTGAGCTGCAATCGCCAAGCTAGGTGCTGTGCTGCAGAGACAAGGTAAACCAGTGCCTAGTCCTGGGGCCCTACATGCCCCCTCATGAGAGAGAACGAGCCATAAACAGGAAACTACAACACAGCGTGATGGCCTTGCACGGGACAGGGAGGTTTTGGAAGCAGAGCATCTAACCCAGCCTTAGGGAGTCACGAAAGTCTTCCTAGAAGAAATTTCATCATCTAGACCAAAACCTAAAGAATGAGTGAATAGGAGCTGGCCAGGGTAAGAGAGAGGAAGAACGTTCCAGACAGCCAGAAGGGCATATATGAAGGCCTAGGGCCAAAGAACACCTAGTCCGTTGGTGTGGGAGCTGTACATTCCTGTTCGCCTGGGATGGTCCTGGCTTGTTTCTTGCTGTCCATATGTAATTGCCAATACCTAACTATCAATAGTCGCTCAAAGAATGTCCCCATTTTGGATAAGCTATGAGGGCTCTCCACTCTCTGGCAAACTTGAAAGAAAACGGAATCCAAAGAGACCAAGACAGTGACCACCTCCCCCAACTACCCGTTTTCTGTGGCAAAATGAACCTGAGCTGAGTCCCCAGAGCCTGGTAATGGAACCATGTGTTCTGGAACGGCAGACTGGCCAGAACAAAGAGTGGGGCAAGTCGAATTCAGGGCCAGTCCTGCCCAAATGGGGAAAGAAACAGGAAAAGACAGACTGAAGAGGGAGGCAGTGTTTCCGAAAGCCTGAACCAAGTGGAACAGCGAAACCCCAATTCTCCCAGAAAGTGGTTTAAAAGTGCCTCCAGGCAAAACCAGAGAGAAACTTTATTACTATTGACCAGTTAGCACATGATTTTGACCCTTCATCTAGATTATTTGGAGCAAACTTACAGGGAAATTTAATTTTGGAAAACAGAAAAAAAAGAGTCAGATCCAGAATCTCTCCCCCAACAAACACATTGCAAGTGGAGAGGCCAGAGGGGAGCTGAAATTCCTAATATGTTCTGTTGCCATCACAACGAAAGAGAATATAACGTCTTTATTACCAGAGCAGGCAATTACACAAGTGCTCTTCAAAACCTAAGCCCTTTTGTGAGTTGGAGTTGATGGAACAATAATGAAAGAAAGACAAGTCTTTCATCACCAGAAAATAAGTGTTAGTTTTCAAGCAACATGTACACATTCCAATGCCTGGTGATATTTGTCAGTGACCACCACAGGGCTTAGGAAGAGAGGTTGCATCAGTCTGTTCAAGGTGACCAAGAGCTAGTCTTGTCCTGGGTTTCACATGGGAGGAGCTGACCTGAAGAGACTGAGATAGTGTAAGTGAGGTAACCAGCATTGGGCTAGATCATTGTTCAGGCTCACACTGTCCCTCAGCAAGACAGGAAGCCAGGGATGCCTTACTTTAGCACCTGTTTGCTTTCTTGATGAACTTTCTGTGGAATCTCCTCTCCCATCCCAGGTTCCCAGTATTCTATTATTTTGATTCTGTAAAGTTTCCAAATAACCCCCAGAATCACTGGAAAAGTGACCAGTGTTAACCTGCACCAATGGCTGCCACCAGTTGGCAACATTTGACTCGATTCTACCAATTTTGACCTGTTCTGCCTATGTGAGCTTTCACATTTCCATTCAGGACCCAGGAGTGATATGGCAGTTGAGTGTCCTTACAGAGAAATCTTAATTAGCCAGAATATTCAAGGAGGGAGAACTGTTCACTCCAGTTAATTTGATTCTCTATTAAACAGTAGATTCAACACCAAGGCCAGAATTGCAACAGGCTGTGGCATAATAGAAAAATGAGGGGGAGACCTTCATTGCCTATTCTTCACGCTTGAAATCCATCGACTTTTAGAACATTAAGCTCAAAAATAATTTGGAAGTTATTTAGTCTAGTGCTTTCATTTTACAGGTAAAGAAACTGAGTCTAGGGAGATTAAGTTACACCAATTACATATTTTATTATAACAAAAGGATGTTTATTACAATAGGAATGCCACATATGACAGGCAGAGATAGGTCCCACCTTGAGCTACTTCTGATAACTGTCTTGCCTTTGATGCAGTTATTTATCAAAAGTCTAGCCTGTGGTCCTCGATATGCAGTCAAGAAGGGAGGCACAGAGGCTGGTGCTCAGATGGAAAGGTGACCCATGGATTTTGGGTCACTCATCCCTGCATTTTTTAGAAATTTTTCTATTTGGTTCAAGGTCATATTTTCTGCAGGACTGGAAGACTTGTAGGGGGAAAAATTGCCCCTGGTCACTTATTCTTGGTCTAAGAAAAGGGCAAAATTGTTCCTTATATCCTAGCAGGTAATATATGGCCAGTAAAAATCAGCAATTTGAGGAACTTTAAGCAACAGCAAACATTTGTAATTTGCTACTCCATTGAAACATCAACTAGCAACATTATTAGAAATGAGAAGAAAATGGGAAATGAGGAATAGAAAACTACAAGAAAAAACAACAGGGCCTGTTTTCAGGATTTTGCTGAGACTTCATACCCAAAACTCTTTGAGGTAATAACCAGGCCCACTTTCCTGGTTTAAAATGCCTGGTTATACCAAAGTGCCTGTGGACACATCCTTAAGAGTTATCATGGCCAATAACGAGTTTGTTGGTATAAAAACTATAAAACTATGACCAACCCAGCGGACACCTCAGAGAGAAGTCACAGTTAAAGAGACAGATCAGAAAACCAAAATGTGTTTTCAAAGTAACTTTGCTTCCACTTATCAAACACTGAATGGGGACATAACTAACCAGGTTCCCTTTCCTTCCCCGTCTACTTTCCTCATACCTGCCGTTCATAGAATGCTTTTCTAAACCAAACCTTTCAAAAACTCTTCTCTTAGCTCCATCACAAGCATCTTATTTCTCTTATCACTTTATGATGGTCTTGACAATACATTTCACCCAATCTTAATTTTTAGGTATCATCCTGTCCGATAATCCTATGATTCCTAACATCCATGTTATTATCCCACGGGGACTGAACCAGAGGATGGCCTGAGCGTCTGCCACTAGCTACACTCAAATCAGTCCTCCATTTCAGCTGCAAGACTCCGATTCTGGCAAACAGGACTTAATTCTCTTCCTTTCACCGAGAAGTTGTTCATTCCCAGGTGCTCTCCAGGCGCCCACGCACATAGAGTATCACAAGCACAACCCACCATTCCTTGGGTCTCATCTGACCCTAGGGTACAAAGTTTCACCTCAAGCCAAGATTCTTCTACTTAGAATGTCTCCCCAGGGAAGCAGTGCAATGCTGTGGAGAGCTCTGCCTTCAGCCTCAGAAAGACCTGGATTTTAATCCCAGATCTGTCAATATCTATAAAATCAGAATAATAATATCGACCTTTCAGTTGTTGTGAGGATAATAATGAAATGGTGTATGTGAAATACTCAGCAAGGGTATCTGTTATTTTTCATTATCTTGTCCACTCTAGGAACTGGCAGCTACCCCCGGCTCTGCTCCCATCAGTATCATTTGTCAGCTGCATTCTGCATCTCATCTCCATGCATGGCCTCTCATCCCCAAGTGTCTCATGTATGTGTTTTCCGTCTCCCCTTGCTCCAGGGGTCAGTGTCCCCCATTTCTACTGCTGGCGAATATGGTACATGGTCACGATCTGCCCGCTACACCTGCACCGACACTAACCTTGGCAGTTATGCATCCGTAAACAGAAAGCTGCCCCGTCTCTTTTGCCCGAAGCCTGCAGCATGTGCCGTCTGAGCCACTGGTTTAGAACAGAGGTTTGTCAAAATCCTCATGAAGGGCTCATATGCAATCCCATTATCAGGAGGCTTGCCTAGAAATGACAATGGTAATGAAAAATATTGACTAGAGTATCAAGCCTTGATTTTTTAGCAGTCAAAATTATACCTTTTCATTAAATCGAGGCCCCAGAGAACAACAAAAAAGAGAAGATAATTAAACAGACTTATAATGAAAAACTACAGATAACATGTTCCTGTTCAAAGTAACTAGAAGTGTAGACACTCAGAGAGGAAAAAAAAAAGTGTAATGTGCAGGAATCTGAGGGAGCTGCCCCATGGGGCACTTAAATTGTCATCTCTTCCCACAACAGCAGCCTCCTCTTCACCACTCCTTAGAGGCAAACTCTGAATCAGCATCAGGCAGCAAGCGGTGTCTCTGACCTCCAACGGAGGTGCAGGGAGTTCAACAGCGACAAATAGAGCCCCGTGACAGAGACTCCAGAAGGCAACATCCTGGCTTGCAGGGCATGTCACTCATTCCTCTGCTCAGAACCTGCCACAGTTTGCTGCCACCTGTTGTATCAAGCCCTAACCACTCAAGTTTGGCATCCAAAACCCTCCCCAGCCCAGCACAGGCCTGCCTTCCCCATCTGTGCTTCCCTGTTCCCCACCTCCCACCTCCCTGAGGGCTAAGCCAATTTCTTCTCCACACCATGCTCCTCCCACAGCCTCCTCTTTGTCCATGCTGTGCCCACAACCACCTTTTCCAACACTCACTGATGCCTCATTTCTCCAAACTCTTAATGCACTGATGTCTTCCTTTGTTCCAGGTCACTTGTCACCCTCTCCTTAATTAGACCATGCATCTGCTGAAAGCAGGGAATGTGTATATTTCTGTATACCTCACAGTTCCTTCCACAAGGCTGGATTCATAATAAGTGCTCAATAAATGCCATTGAGCAGCTAACTCTCTTCTGGGTAAATAGAGTTGAATGTCAATGAATATGCTTCTTGACAAAAAGGAAAAGAACTAATATTTGATAAATACTGACTAGGAACTACGCCATGCTTTTCATATTATCTTATGGAATTATTTGCAATGATGCTGAGATTGTGCTATCCCATTTTACAGATTAAAATAAAAAGGTACAAGGAGATTAAGCAACTTTACCAACAGCCCACAATTTGTTAACAAGAGAGCATAATTCAAACTTAAGTCAATCTGACTCCAAAGCATTTGCTCATTCCAAGTATTTTTATCATCACCTTCGTCACCACAGCCATGCTCATCTGCAGTAGCATTGAGCCATTTAGCTGCAGAGATACTCTCTGTATCTTTACAGGACACAGACCTAACAACAGGACATAAAAACCTATCTATGACATGGCACAAGCCTTCATATTTTTGTTGACTCCTTTCCCAAAGAGTCCAAACAGGCAAAGAGTACCAGTTCCAACAGGTCCCCTCCCACAATGTCGATTCTTCTCTTACATTTGACCAACTCACTGCTTGGGGTAATGGTGGAAAAAGACTCGGGTCATTGAAATATACAAATAACTAAAAGGTAGTACAAAAAATGGAAAGAGTCCTTGCTCTACCCTGTCCTAGCCAAGATTTATCCCTGGATAAGTCTCTTCACTTCCTTGAGCTTTAATTGTCACATCAGTAATTTAGGATCCTTTGAGACTCCACAAGATGGTGTGACACTGTTATATAAATGTTGAAAATCAAGATTCTAAATTTTCACATTAAAGAACAGATTCAATTTGGCCTCTTTTGGAGAAGTTATTTAACCAAATACACAAAGTTCTTTTTAAAGGACAATTTTTTTTAAAAAGAGAGAGAAATTGTAACTTGCACAAATACAAGAAATAAAGAGAGAGAATTAGTAAGATGTTATAATCAGTTCAAAGAAGAATTCAAAGAACACATATACAATCAAGAATGCTAAAATGAATTTACAAATGAAGGTGGTCAATATCCACATGGCAATAATCAATTGCATTTCATGAAACAAGAATCATTTACATTTTACTTAGAGTTCTACAACTGAAAGAGATTAAGAAACAGCCTCATAGACAATGAGAGGAACAGACCACCATAGCATCAGAAATCCAGATAGGTATGCTAGACAACACCTAGAATTTCCACAGGATACCCAGTAATTTTTTTTTGGCCATTGCAAAGTCTTTCATAAATATGTTACATTATTAACATGTATCCAATTGTACCAAGATAGTGTCCCACAGAAGCAGGAAAACAGTAACAAAGTCAACAATGAAAGAAAAAAAATTACCTGGACAGTCAGAGCCTTTTAAATCAGACCTAGCTTCTCCGACCTTACAAACTTCCTCTATCGAGTGAGCACGCCTCAGCACGCCCTGGTGAGAACACAAACCAGGTGAGGGCCACTAAGCATTCTTCCCGCACCTTAACAGAATCCTCCCTTAAGGAGGTTCTCGGGGATGACTTAGGACTAGGTCCTTGCTACCTAGTTTAAATAATAAATCACAATGTTTGCTGCCCAGGAAACAGAAGCATCAATATCCCACGGGAGCACATTAGAAATGTAGACTCTTAGGCCATGTCTCTAACCCCCTAAATTAGAATCTGCATTTTTAACATGATCATCGTGTGACTTGTACAAAATAAATGTTTGAGAAGCAGTAGTTTAAGTAACCATATTATAGCTTTCTCACTAATCAAGTAACTGTCATCTCGAGCAAGTTAGTTCACTTCCCTGAGCTTCAGCTTCCTTAGCTGTGAAATACAAATGCCGGGTCACTGGCCTTGGAGGTCCTCTGCTGGTCTCCGAATCCATTTCACAGAGGTTCTCTCTGATGTGAGGCTCCAAAGCCAATGTCGTGCCACCAACTTCTGAAGCTTGGGTTACATAGAGGGTAAGCCAAGCCTTGTTTTCCTCTTGTGTCCTTCTCTGGGAAAAATAAATTGACCCAGTGACACTAATGATATTATCCCTCTTTCTGGAGTGCCAGGATTCCCTGAGAGCCAAATGAGTAAGAAATCTCACTATCTGCTTTAAAGTTGGGAATTGCCACAGTTCTACTCTGATTGAGTGTATTGCCTTTAAAATCCCAAAGTAAATCAGTTCTGACAAGGAAGAGTCAGATATGCTTTTCAAATTATGAAAACACACACAAAACTCACAAATTTCCTGACAACCTGATAAAATGAGAAACTGAATTACCAGCTTGTTATTTTTAACTTATTTGTTTTCTTCAAGCAAACCTGCTTGTTCTGCAGCGAACCTATGACTCCAGTGCTACAAAGAAGAGCACAGAACTTTCTAAAGCCCTGTCCTCACCATGGCAACCTAGACCCCGCTCTGTAAAGTGAGCCAGAGCTACACTCAGTCCGTGTTTGGGGGGAGGCACGGGGATGGGGCGAAAGAATCATGTAAGAAGGCTTCTACATTTGGATGCAAATAGTGTTACCCACATGCAGATGTGTTCTCACCATTGTCCTTTATTACATGCACATTGCTGCTATCCCAGAATTTGTTCCCAATTGAACTCAATGTCTGCTTGAAACTATGTAAGGCACAAAGATTCTGGACCAATGGGTTCCACAGCAATATTCAAGCCCTCACTGCACCTACAAGCATCACTGCACTAATTAAGAGAAACTAGTGGGATACTATTTCCCATCTTTGTTCATTCAGCCTCCCAACTCTGTACCAGAACCCTCCTGCTGCCAGAATGATCTCCTCTCTCTCCCCTTAGATTATTCAACCATTTAATGAGAATTTGGGGAACACCTGTCTCTGCCAAGTCCTGTGCTTAGAGCTCAGCCTTTGGTGGAAAGCAAGATAGTCCCAGATGTCTCACGAAGCTCAGAGTCTGGTGGGACACAGGGACCTTACACTGAGACATAAGTCACTTCACATAATTTCAGACTGAAACAGTGGAACTTGATCTGGTGCTGACATTGAAGAAGTCTTGTGGTGGATTACTTTCCTGAACAATCAAAGTATTTCTCTCCATATCCATAATTTTCTTGTTGTGACTCTTCTCTACACTATCAGAGGCATTCCATGCTCTAAAAAAGGAATAGAATTTTTATAGCAAGAATACAAAGGAACTGTTCATTCGCAGCTTTTGTATTTCAAAATAGACTTTTAAATCTGCTGTAAGAGCAAACTGACTTGAAAGCCAAAGCTTTCATTGGCAAGAGGTGGGCTTCTTGAGAAATAAGAGCTTTTTGAGTTCTCAAAGCCTATGCTTGAGTATCAATGACACAATGTTGAAAGAATCAGAGTGTAACAGATTAATTCCCATAATGCTTCAAATGAGAATAAGTGAGGACTGAATTTACGTATTTACATGACCTCCAGGGTTAGCTATAAAGGAGAAAAAGTCAGCATGCCCTACGGATGTCTTATGACCTGGAAAAGTAGCATGTTAGCAGAGGCTGGGTGGTAGACTGTCCTGCCACAGATGGTACGAGTATATACTTAGTTCTCTCTTGATAATGACCACCCCTCATGGCTGGACAAGATGGCACACACTTTGACAGAAGCCAGGACAGACACCACGACCAGAGATGAGCCAAAAAGCAGTAATAGAAACAGATATTGTGTGTCTAGAGATCAAGGACTTGATATCCTCCCAAATGCCTTGACAACTTGCAAGCACCCCCCAAAATTAGATACAGCCTCTTGGAGATCCAAAGGTAGGGTAAATATTATTCAAATTGACTAAATTTAATTCTAGAATTACACAGGAAATTCAAGAAGTGATTGGGTTTAATGGATTAACAAAATTGTAGGGGTTTTTTCTGCCATTAGACAAAACAGGACTTAAAGATAGTTGAGATACAGAATGTCTGATACACTCCTGAGTTTTGTGGGTTAAACAGAGGACACCTGCTATACTTCTCTAAAGAGTTTAAGTGGGAACGTATTGGAGAAGTAAGTATTTGCCTGGTGTGTCAAACATTCTGAGAGGGAACAGCACCTATGATGTTGAGGCCCTGAATCAATGTGGGATTTGCTTAGCCTAAGGAATTAAAGGTCAGTGTGCCTGGGACAGGGTGAGGTATGACATGGGACAAGGTCCATATCAGGCAGCGGTTTCTTGTTAAAGAGTTTGGACTTCATCCTCAGAGCAAGCAGTGGGGAAGCACTAGGGTTGCAATAAGACAGTTACACAATCAGATTATGTTTTATAAGATCATTCACTGATTTTAAAAACTCCAATGTCTGCTGCCACCAACTCCCCCACCCACATCCTCACACACGTTCCACCGCCCCAAAGGCCCTCCTAGTCGACTGTTTCCAAACTTCTTCCTCTCTCAGCTAGTGGGCTTTCTCTCCACTCTTATGGTATATTTCTTGCTCCTGGGCTTTACAACATCCCAGTGAGGTTACTTCAGAAGATTAGAGTATCAAGTGCTATTATAATAATAGTATTTTGGTCAAGAACCAGAGAATGACCTAATCTTAACCAGTTAATTAACCCATCCCCTCCCAGAAAAGTTCTAGTTAGGTATTCACAGAGGACAGATTCAGAATGGAAATCAGAGTACTATTTTATCCCTAGCTTCACAAGCATGCTTTCCACTGGTACACAGTTTTGATTAAAAGCTGAGGTGGAAAAAAGTTCAAGGTCAAAGTGGGGTCCCCTATTTATTCCCTCCCTCTTCTAAATGTTGCAGGAAAGATACTCATGAGTGTCAACTGAGGATGAGAGAAATAGCTGAGCCCATAACACAGAAGGTAAAGACTGGGTGCTGCTTTTGTTAGGCATAATTAACCCCCCTACCCCTACCCCACCCACCCACTAATCAAAGACTCAGACTTTGACCAGTCGCCTTACCAGATGGGGAATGTGCTTGAACTCCCAGTCCTGACAAGGAGAGAGAGAAGCAGAAGAATCCAACCCCACCTTCATTGCCATATTTTGCATTATATCTTAATCCATTGGCTTGATGACCTAGTCTATTATCAATCACAAATCTAACTGTCACCATTGGGGGAAGAGCTAGAAAATTCTCAGCGAGGTCTAGCTCAAAAACTGCTGTGAGAATCAAATAAGAAGGATGGCTCATACCTCAATAGTGGTTAAAAGATATCCTTGGTGTACTGCCTCTCCTGTGGAAATCGACATTTTGGAAGAGGACTTCAGGAGCAGGTTTGAAGGAGTTCATTTCTCTCCTTGCAAAGTCAAGCAGAAAGTAAAGCCCACATTTTTGGCCAAGGAGACTTCCAAAAGCCTCTGGAAAAAAAAAAAATCACATTCCAGAGATTACTTTCATCTTTCTCTTCATCTTTCTTGTAATGCTAGATCTGAGATGATTTCATAAGAAAAGTTGATTCAAGATAAAAAATTATAAAATATAGAAATTCATTTTAAAATAACAGTAAGTAAATAAAAAGCAATGGAACTATCTTCATTAAGTGAAATCTAAATGAACTTATACAAAATCTTGGATCACAGAAAAAAATTCAACTAATCTGAATAGGCTTGGCTCCTCTCTTACACATTTAGTGGGTCAATATTTGCCTCTTTTAAAGTTGAGCAATTGTCTTAGTCCATTTGTATTGCTATAAAGGAATATCTGAGGTTGGGTAGTTTATAAAGAAAAGAGGTTTATTTGGCTCATGGTTCTTCAGGCTGCACAAAAATTACAGCACCAATATCTGCTTCTGGTGAAGGCTTCAGGAAGCTTCCAATCATGGTAGAAGGTGAAGGAGGGGAGTGTGCAGATCACATGGTGAGAGAGGAAGCAAGGGAGAAGGGGAAGGTACCAGGCTCTTTTTAACAACCAGTTCTTGCAGGAAATAAGAGTGAGAACTCCCTTACTCCCCCAAAAATTGCACCAAGCTATTCATGAGTTATCTGCCTCCATAATCCAAACACCTCCCACCAGACCCCACCTCCAACATTTGGGATCAAATTTCAATATGAGACTTGGTGAAGCCAAACCATATCCAACACATAGCAATAATTTAGAAAAAAGCATAGGATTTACACAAAGATAATGTAATGAGAAAAAGATCAAGAAAAGCAGATGGCAATGAAGAACACAGAACATTGTTCCTATGGAGAAAATAAAAATTATGATGGAAATTTAAAATATCTAATAAAACAATTTCCTCTATTAAACACAAAGACAAAACACACACATATTTTATATTTTATATATATATTTAAATATATATATATATATATAGGCTCAAAGGAGAAACAGCAAAACAAGAAAAGATTAAATATGGACTGGAAGCACTCATAAAAGAAAAAGAAAGCCATCACAGAAGTAAAGGCAAAATCATAAGGAACAGAAATAAATACCAGTGAACATAGTATGGAGACATAAAAAGAGAGAAATGAAGAAAAGGAAAAAAGTGGAAAAAAATTCTTTCAAGTTGAAAGACTTAAGATAATTGATACAGAAGAAAATTAAATAATAGCCAGAATAAACATAATGTCCAAGGAAGAAAAGTTAAGGGAAAAGTAAAAATTGAGAGACTGAATATACAAATGGACGATATTCAGAACGTATATAAAAAACACAAGTATTACCCACACTCTGCAGTGACCAGTCCAGGAAACCAAGTAACTATCTCTGTAGTAACCATCTGCAAACAGACAAGACTTGATCAATAACTGCCAGCTTTCTTAATTTTTGCCCCAACTACCACTTAGTAACAACCTGAGAAAGCCAAAAATGCATCCTAAACCAATCATATAAAATGCCCCACTGCTAGTTAGCCTAATATCTTAGTCCATTCAGGTTGCTATAACAAAGACACCATAAACTGAATGTTTATTATAAACAGTAGAAATGTATTTCTTATAATTTTAGAAGCTGCAAAGTCCAAGATCAAGGCACCAGCATCAGCAGCAGATTTGGTGTCTGGAAAGAGCTTGTTCTCTACTTCATAGATGGTGCTTTCCTGCTGTGTCCCTACGTGGTGGAAGGGGCCAACGAGCTCCCTCAGGTCTGTTTTTATAAGGGCACTAATCCCATTCATGAGGGCTCTGCCCTTGTGATCTAAAGACCTCCCAAAGGCCCCACTCTTAACACTGTCATGCTGAGAATTAGGTTTCAATATATGAATTTTGGGAAGACACAAACATTCAGACCATAGCACCCACCTACAGCTTCCCCATGCCTGAAGATTCTTCCATTCAGAGCTTACCTGAAGCCTTCCTTTCCCCACCACACTATAAAACTTTCTCACTCCTCTGCCTGCCTTTGAGTCTCTGTCAAACACAAATGATGGTGCTGACTCCCCTGTATAACAAGCTCTGAATAAATAGCCCTTGCTTTCTCTCATTTGGGTAGTCTTAGATTTCCATACTATCATAAAATGTAATTCAAAATAACTTGAATCTATCTATTGAAAGGGAACATCATATGTTAGAGATAAGTGACTCTGAAGAGTCAATGCTAAGACATATACTAATAAAAATCCCAGACTTCAAAGATAAAGAAGGAACCCTTTAGTCAGGCAGACAAAAAATTAGAGTCACAAATTTAAGAGGGAAAATGGCCTTGCCTCACACTTCTTCATAGCAATGTTCAGTGATAGAAGAGAGTGACACAACCCTTATTAAATCCTCAAAAAAAAAAGGTGAGAAAGTGGGACCCAAGAATTTTTAAATTCATCAAAACTGTGATTTAAGTTTAAATAAAACAAACTGGATCATTTGAATGAACCTACTAGAAGCCAAAATTCATCCAACCAAGAGATTACTAGAAAAATTATGACAAAAAGTAGAACACAGCCTCCTCTGCTTAACTGGATTACTAAGACCAAAACAAATGTGAGACTATGGTGACAGAACAAAATGAAAATGTCACATGTCCTGACAATGTGGAATTACTATAACTTATAAAAAAAATAGGAAGGAAGAAAGAAGATGAAAGGTAGGGTAGATAAAGTGATTTTGCTGAGGATAAAGGACAAATTTTTTAAAAATCAAGTAATAAAGACCTAATTATATGGAACCATACAAAGATAAACAGTAAGAATAATATAATTGTAGTATCAGGAGGTGAAGGATTCAGAGGAAAAGACACACATTAATTCTATCCATTGGAAAGAATTTCCAAAAGAGGAAATTAATAGACACTATGTAAAGAAATAGAGGATTGAGATATTATGTTTGCCATACCAATAAATGTGAAAAGGCTAAACTCACCTCTTTAAATAACATGTTCAGATTAAATCACAACATCAAATTCAAGTCTATGCTGAATATATTAATAGATTCTCAGAGAAGTTAAAAAATAGAATATACAAAATATGTTGGGTAAATGCACACAAAGAAAAAATATCACAATATGAATATTATACAAAGTTGAATTCAAGCTAAAAAGTATTTAACAAGAAAGGATGTTTTATAATACCAAGGAGTACAAATTTCAATGAAAATAAAACAGTGTGAATATCTATGAGCTCTAGAATATTCAGAAAACAAAAGTCTTTAGGACATTCAAGATGAAGCAGAGAAACACATCAGTCCTTTAAGACTAATTTCAATCGATGACAAAAAAGGCAATGAAAAATAAGGTTATAGAAGATTTAAATGACATAATAAAGTAAATCTGAAAAAATATGTTTATTCCCTGAAAATAATGTCTTCAAGTACTTATTAAACAACCATAAAATTATCATTAATAGGTCACAAAGAGAATGTCATTAAATTTCCAAAAGTATTATAAATACCTTCTGATCCCAATGCAATGAGAAATTAATAAGAAAAATCTTTTCCTAAACTGAAAATCCAAATGAAATTGAAGACTACACAGAAAATAATGTTGGTGAAACCACAACTTATCACAACCAACAGGAAAAACTAACACAGTGTTCAGAGGAATAATCACTGCCTTAATTTTATTTTTTCAAAAAAAATGCAAAGTTATTGAAAATAAGCTTCCAACACAAAAAGCTAATATAACCAAATAAACTGAATAAAACTAGAGAGAGATAAAAAGAAAAAAATAGGAATTAGAAGATAGAAGTCAATATTGTGGCAAAGTGCTGACAAAGCACTCATATCCAGAATGGATAAGGAACTCCTACAAATCAATAAATAGTAGGTAATCCAAAATAAAAATATGTAAGGAACTTAGACACTTAACAAAAAAAATATTCAAATGGCTTACAAACATATGAAAAGTTGATTAGCCTCATGAGCTCTGAGGGAAATGCAAGTTAAAAACACAATGAGATTGTCACTTCATTGCCACCAAAATAGTTAAAATTAAAAAGATTAACAATACGAAGTGTTGGTGAGAATGAGGAGGAACAGAAACATTCAGATCTTGCTAGCAAAAACAAACTTGTACAACCACTTTGAAAACTGTTTTTCAACGCAATTCCTAAATATATACCAATTGACATGGATATACATATGTACCAAAAAGAATGTAAAGAATGTAAGAACGTTCATAGCGGCATTATTCATAATAATCCAAAGATCAAAGGATGGATAAATTTTGGTGTATTTACATAATAGAACACTACGGTGGTGTGGATGTGGAGAAAAAGGAACACTTATGCACTGCTGGTGGGACTATAAACTAGATGTAACCTCTGTGGAAAGCAGTACGGAGATACCCCAAAGAACTAAAAGTCGATCTACCATTTGATCCAGCAATCCCACTACTGGGCATCTACCCAAAGGAAAAAAGTCATTTTATAAAAAAGACACTTGCACTAGAATGTTTATTACAGTGCAATTCACAATCATGAAGATGTGGAATCAACCCAAGTGCCCATCAATACCTAAGTTGATTAATAAAATGTGGTATATGTATACCATGGAGTACTACTCAACCATAAAAAAAATGGGGAACTAATACCTTTTGTAACAACCTGGATGGAACTGGAGATCATTTTTCTAAGTGAAGTATTGCAAGAATGGGAAAACAAACACCACATGTACTCACCATTAATCTGGAACTAATAGATCAACACTTATGTGCACATATGGAAGAAAAACTCAAGGAAAATCAAGCAGGTGGGAGGGGCGAGGAGGGGTTTGGTAAATTCACACCTAACGGGTACAATGCACATTATCTGGGTGATGGGCAGACTTATTACATTGACTCAAACTGTACAAAAGCAATACACGTAACCAAAACATTTGTACCCCGTAACATTCTGAAATTTTAAAAAATACCATGAAGCAATAGAAATTAGTGGATTGCTGCTACATACAACAATATATGTATGAATCTTACAATTTTCTCTTAGAGAAGCCAAATACAGAAGTATATGTACTTTGTAAACATCGTATACATGCTGTATGATTCCATTTATATAATGTATGGAAAACAAGCAAAACTAAGTTCTGGTTTCAGAAGTCAGAATGGTAGTTGCTTTGAGGAACTTGAAGTAGGGAGTGATGGGAGAGCTATGAAAGGTGTCCCTGGGGTGTTGGTTACAAGGGTATTCACTTTCATATAACTTAATTGAGCTACAAGCTTTTGATTTGTGTATTTTTCGGCATGCATGCTACGCTTCAATTTTAAAAGTTTTTAAAAAAGAAAATTTTAACAGCCCAAAGTGTTATTATTTTAAGGTTATTTCTATAGTGCTAAGCCACTGGAATTGTATAGTTACAACAGCTAAAATTATCCTGTTACAGAACTGCAGAAGACATCAACATTTATTTTATAGATAAGGAAACTGTAGCCTATAAAATTAAAGGGCGTACCCAATTTCTCAGAGCTAGTAAGCTCTGGTCTATTAGGCTCCTAATCCAGCACATCATTTTTTTTTTCTTTTTCACTGTGTTTTACTGCCTCAACTTACGTATACACCACTTAACACACCCATCCCACTTGGCTTCCAATAAACAAATCATAATAATAGGAAGTAACATCTACCCACTCAGCAGACAATTTCATATGATAGTACCTACCCTGAAATTGCTCCTGCAATTACCCAAATGTCTTCCTGCAAACCTTGATAATACAGTCTGGTATACAACACACTTTGAAAAAGAAACAATACTTTTCCCAAGACAAAAATGTCATTAGCTAATTCCAAGTTCTTTACTACCAAAATTGTAAGTATAGTTTGCAATTTTTTTAATATGTTGAGATGGACTGTATTATTGTGATTAAGCCAAATGATGCCCTATAATGTTCCTAAAAAGTGGTATGAATGAAAAAATTCTTTAAACATAAACATGTCTAGACAAAAATCAAAAGTATGGATAAAGAAAAACATGCTTTAGCCACTCAAAAGAACTAACCAGGCCAGGCGCAGTAACTCACACGTGTAATCCCAGCACTTTGGGAGGCTGAGATGGAAGGATTGCTTGAGGCTAGGAGTTTGAGACCAGCCTGGGTGACATCGTGAGACCCTGTCTCTATTAAACATTTAAAAAATATTTAAAAGAAAGCAAACCACAGAATTTCATGACTCTTATTAAAGAGTCTGGTAGCGTTTCTGGGTGTTTTGTCCCAGTGAAAATTTCAGCCAGTTTTAGGCAGCTGTGCTGTGTTTTAGCTTAAGTGAGACACTCACTGGAGGCTGAGAGAGTGGCAGAAGGACACACAATCCCACCCATCATCTTCCCCAGCTAGGGCTGACTGGTGTTCTGGGTTAGGGGAGTCAGGTGCAGAGTTGTCCAGGTGAGAGCTGTCCTGATGTCATCACAAAGAAAATTCAACAGAGTAAGTTTGTGGGGTAATGGTGAAGTCGGCCTTTCCAGTCTCCATTCTTGATCACCTTCTGTCACATACCTTTCTGTATAGACTGAATTGTGTCCCCCCAAAAAATTCACATTGAAATGCTAACCCCAATGTTACCATATTAGGAGATAGGGCCTTTGGGGAGGTAATTAAGGTTGAATGAGGTCATAAGGGTGGGGCCCTAAAACCTGACAGGACTGATGTCCTTACAAGAAGGGGAAGAGGCATCAGAAACCTCTCTCTCCTGCACATGCGCAGAGGATGGGCCATGTGTGGACACAGCAAGAAGATGGCTATATGCAAACTAGGAGGAGAGTCAGCACCTGAAACCAAATCAGCCAGCACCTTGGTCATGGACTCCCCAGACTCCAGAACTGCGAGAGAAATAAATGTCTGCTGCTTAAGCTACCCAACCTGCGGCATTTTGTTATGGCAGCCCAAGCAGACTGACACACTGGCTAACCTGGACAACTGTGCTGCTGCCAGATCATTTCTCAGGAAAATCCTCCCTTGGCGGCATTTGCATTTTCAAAGGAAACACTTAAAGACCCTAAACACTTCAATGTCAAAAAAGATTAATCCCTAATGGTAAAATTCCAGGCATCATGACAGACCTTGCAGGAAGTTATGTGTAGAACATAGACCGGAAAGTTTGGATGGGGACAGAGCAGAGAACCTGAAATGTCTAGCTAAGAAGTGTGGCATTTATTTCAGAAACAATGAGTCACTGAAAGTTTGAGAAGCAGATATCATGACCAAAGCTTTACTTCAGAGAGGTGACTGTTAGCAATACAGATTTTTTATTATTATTTCAATGATTTTTATAATAGCATTTATTGAACACCTACTCTCTGCCAAGCTCTCTGCATGCATTGTCTCCATTTAATTAAGTGAGGGGAAATTGTAAGAAAGACTAAAATGGACCAAAAAGAAATCTGGGTGTCATGAATGGAAAGCACGGCATGATCTGAGTTATGATTTTTTAAGCTATTCTACAACACTGTAAGACGTAGGAAACTGATAACAATGAAAATAACTTTCATCCATTGAAATGCAAATGAAATGTGCCCAGTGGAATGCAATTGATTATTGCCTTTTAAATAAACCCAGTTTGCAACTACTTGTAAATCCGTCTCATAATTCCGTATTGCCTATGTTATGTGTGATTCTTTGAATTCTTCTGCAAGCCAGTTATACCATCTCACTGGTTCCCTCATTAATTAACGAGTTATATAAAATCTATGACACATGTTCATTTTATATTTGTATGTCATGATTTTCCTTTTTAAAAAAATTCTTAAACAATTCTCACAACAACCCTATAAAATTAGTATCATTATCTCAAGTCTACAGATAAGGAAACTGAGGCTTTAAGAAGGAAAATAAGCTGTACCAAGGTCACACGGTAGCCTTGAAACTGGGATCGGATGAAAGACTATTTGACTTTTCAGACTACCAGGTTGCCACCCACATGCCCTATTCCTGGAGCTTGTCTCTGAAGTCCTCCCCATCCGCTCTCTGCAGAGTGAGAAGTCTCCCTGCTGTATCATATTGTCCCACCGTTTACAGCCCTCCCACCATTGTTTAACCCACCTGACCGGGTAATCACTAAACCCATCACAGAAAAGCAGTAGCGAGAATTGCTGTTCTGTAACTGGGATTTAAAGAGACACAGCCTCTGTCTTCTGGTATATTCTATCAGCCACCATCTTTTGTGTAAGTGCGGGGGTGGGTAGCTGTGAGGCAGAGGACATGGACAGCACAGGTGATCATTTATTCTGCCTGCTAATAGGCTAACACTGCCCACCACCATAAACAGGGGCGCTACTTCTCTGCCTCTAGTAATGGCTTTGGAAATATTAAAAATGTTGTTCAGGTTAGTCATTCCTAGTCACTTTCACATACTCCTAGAACCATGGATTTAGGAAAGAAGTGACTGTCAGTCTTCCTAAATGAAATCATAACATGGCAATGATAATTCCTTAAATATATATAATACTGTATTTTTAAAGCTATGAAATAGCCTTGGGAAGTAGGCCAAATTTATATTATTATAATTTTCATTTTATAGATGAAGAAATTAAGTCCCATGTAGGTGAAATGACTTACCCAAAGTCGGCCAGTAAGATTTTACAAAAACTAGATTTTTCTCCTTAATCTAGATCAGGTCTTTCTTAACTATCCCAAACTACCCCTGCCCCATCCCATCTTTCTTCCCCCTACACACACACACACACACACACACACACGACACATATGCACACGTACACGCAGCACAAACCCCGACTCGTGTCGGCAGGTCGGTGCATATATCCTCTCTGCCAGCCCACCCTCACCCTGTAGCTCTAGGTAATTCCTCCTCCTCCTGTGGGTCTTAATTTACATGTCCGTCTTTCCAGCATCCCAGACTGGACTAGCTGCCTCTCCTACTTGCTCTCACAGTGCCCTACACTTCCCCCATGAGAGCATTTGTCACACTCCAATGAATTACTTCTTTACTTGTCTATGTCACCTAATAAACTGTGAGCTCTATAAAGGCAAAAACATGGCACATTGAAGATTTGATAAATGCATTCTAAGTGTTAAAAAGAGTCCAGGTGTTGCCTTAAGAACAGACACAACCTCGGGTTAGAACTAGATCTTCCCCGGAAGTCTCACATGTAAACCAATAACAGGGCTTAGGTATGGCTTTTAGTGAAGCAGGCAAGTCTTCTCAATTTCCCATGAGCCATGTTCTCCAAAGGAAACAAAAATGTCCCCTTTGGGGCCAGCATTTCCTGAGGCCCAAATATATTCCCAAAGAGCGAACTAAGCTCTTTAGAAAACTGTGTACCAGATTGCAGCCACCCAGGGAGTCACTCACTTACGTCCTTAGTGATGTCAATGGGAAAACATTTTGCTTTTCCTGTGTCCACTAGTGAATAGGATAAGTCAGGCCTCCTGCCGTGGCTGGGAGGCAGCATACATTTGACCTGAATTCTGTTTTCTGTTGAGATCTGGCTTCTTCTCTCAGCCTACCCAAATCTCCCCAGTTTTTAATAAAAAGAGCTAATATTTATTGAGCTTCTGCTAGGTTACAGGCACCGTTTTCCGTACTTGAGAAATACCCACTCACTCAATCCTCACAACAATCTTATGAGGTAGGTACTATCATTATCACTATTTTATAGATGAAGAAACTGAGGCACAAAAAGGTGAAGAAATCTATTGGACCATACACCTAATAAGTAGTGGAGCTGAGATTCAAAACTAAGCAATCCGGCATTTATCTGCCTTGAGAACTATTTTGGGGCCCACCAGTTTAAGGCCAAGTCCTCCAAGAAGCCTACTTGACCACCCAAACCCAGGTATAAATTCTATCCCTTCTCTGAAGCCCTCTAGCAATTATTTTCGGCACAATTTATTTGGTAATTAACTCCCCATCTGGTGCTCTTGCACGCAAGTCAAAGCCAAAAGATCCTGTCTACGCATCTTCCCTTAGGCCCAGTGGGGACTTTACCATGCATAGTATTTTGTCTTCACAAAGGCACAGAGGGGTTGGTCAAGGGAACATGGACCTGGGATATGCAAGAGGAGAACTAGTTACTGGCTAAGAGAACACTCATCACACTGCAGAAGAAAAGGCTGGGTACATCCCTAAAGAAAACCTCCATAAGATCATTCAGCAAGTTATCTTAATCTAAGAGAGGAACTTCTGATGTTTTTCACTGCCAAAAAAAAATACCAGAAACTAAACACACCTTGACCTTGGCCTCTACTACACAGGACCAGAGCCCTGTAGACCATTAGGAGTCAGTAGAACAGGAAGCTCAGCCCTGGGTTGCAGAGCCTGTTTCCTCATCTTCATTTTGTAAGTGCTTCATAATTAATGATGCTGAGATGACAATCTTTATCCTATTAGGCTGATTGTTTTGCTGCAGAAATCAATACCCTGTCAGAGGAAATCCTTCTGGGCAGAGATTGTTTAATCATCTTCATTATCATCATCATGATGATAGATAACATTTATTGAATTCTTATTATGTGCAAGTCACTCTATACGAATTACCATTTCTCATCCTTCTCCTAGCCTTGGAAGACATTTAAAGTATCAGAGGGCACAAGGCACCGATTCTTCACATTAAACCAAGCTAGTGCCTGTCCTCAGATGGTTTTATTTCAGGCAGGCTGACAAAGGACCCATGAAGTGGAGCAGCAAAACCTGTCACGCATTGTTGAAAAGCAGTTTCTACATAAAGGGAGATGTGATTTGCGATGGCCCAAGAAGTGAGTTCACATCCTTCCTCAGCTACTGTGTGACCACAAATTGCCTAATGTCTGAGCCTCAGTTTCATCAAAGGAGAAGCACAATAAGAATAACTCATCAGAAGTTGTAATGATCAAATGATACAATGGCTGAGAGCACCTAACAGACCAAGCCCTCAGGAGAGGCCTGCTCCCTTCTCCCCCACGGGGACATCCACAACTTCCTCTTAGACATGTCAACACTGTAGACCAACTTTTACAGAAATCTTCTTAAAGTTCTTCCCTGACTTATTAAACAGAACAAAATGTACGTTTTTTAGCCTTCTCTTGATATTCCAGGGCTACAACTGAGATGCAAGACTATCTGCTTCTACTGAGTGGTTCCAGGTCGTTGATTCTACCATCTTCTTCCTCTTTTGAGGAACTTTTCAGAGAGTCAGCTGCAAGCAGGACTCCCTCCCTCCCTCCTCATTCCTCCCCTGCCTGGGCTTTGCCACATCAGCAACCTCAATTTTCACCAAACTGTAATTCAAAATAGATCCTGGCCGGAAGATGCCCCTGCTGTTGTTTCCTACAGAGTGATAGTCACAAGCTCTGTGGCAGCTCTTCTCCTTCACACTCAGAGGTTTTGGATCTGACTTCTGTATCTGTGGATGTTTTCTGGAGGTTGAAGTGCCCTCCCCAAAATATGGGGAACACCTGAAGTGGATGTTACGAAACACATAACTTTTATTTTCCCTTGAGTCTGCATTAGTTACTCGGTTCTTAAGCCTTAGGTGGGAGGGTAAAAAGTAGAAAGCACTAGAGACAGCTTTCTGATCATTCCTTTTTCCGTATGTTCCCAAATACTTGGTGTGGGCACATGCAGCTAAAACTGAGCATATCTCCGAAAGCTGTAACAATTTCCCCTTTCAACAGCAGACAAGTTCTGCCTGAAATCCAAAGCAAATGGAGACCTTTTTAGTAGCGCACACTTGAAGCATTTCCCCTTCCTCATTGCCTGTCTAAATAAAACCCATGCTAGCAGGCCCAGTTAAAATCCTGTCTCTTTATGACATGAAGCCTTCCCTGACCAACCCAGTGCACACTGACCTGTCCTTCTTTGCATTCAATTCAGTTATTCATCTGGGCCCTCCAGGCTGCTTTAGCAAGGTTGTCTTCCACTGGTATTTAATTCTTCAAGTGTGGCCTCTTCTCATTATTCCAGCCTCCCTCTGACCACATGTAGAGCTTACATGACTGTGTAATTTTACTGTAAATCATCTTGGGCAATGAATTTGTAGAAATGTCTGTCCCAACTCCAACTCTAACATCTATTTCAAGTTGTTATAGCTTAAGACTTTCTGGCTTAGCCTGTGTGAATAGGCACACCCATATGGCTACACCATGGGGGAAGAAGCACCCATCCCCACCCAAATACACACACACACACACACCCACCCACCCACCCAGATTCTTTAAGCCAAAGGGGAAGTTTCTGGCAGTGGAAAAACTCCTGCCTCCAACTGGCCTGTTGTCTCAAGGGTAGAATTATTCACCCTGTTTAGGTACACAACTATCTGACTCAAAATAAAACTCCAGGCTTCCAGAGTGTGAAGAGCTAATAAATCCTTAGCGAATAAGACTTTCTAAATTGAGTTTCTTTTATGAGGCAATTCGTGAGCACTTCTGGCTTTTTCTACTGGAACAGCAAACTGCAACTGTAAATATTAACAAGATGGTAGATGGGATTGGAAGATTCAGGGTAAAAACATTGGAAATTAGACATGGTTTCCAAACAGGATTGCCCAGGCAAGTGAGGTTCCTTGTCACTAACCCTTGCTCACTAATCGAGCCCACTTTGCATTTAGGAAAATGCAATTTCAAGAAAGACAGAACAATCTGTACTCTGATGGAGGGGGACAGCATTTCACTGTGTTAAAACCCTGTGAGCATGAATATTATTAATTCTGTGGTTGTCAAATTAAGGGTCTGTCCCCAGGATAGATTCTCCCATACTACCTGGGTCACTTGTGGAGAGTTCTGTGTACATGTGTTTGGCTGTTGCCATTTTGTTGGTTTGTTCCAGAGAAACAGAGATAATTATGTGCCTTATGGTTTACGCTGATTACCTCAATCATGTTGCCATTACTCCCATATTAGAGATGGGAAAACTGAGGCCCAGGGGAAAAATGTCATCTTCTCAGGTCATACAACTTGAGATTTAAACAGTAGAAATTCAAAGCCAGGTCCCCTTCACTCTAAAGACAGGGTTCCCAACGCCGATGTGGTGCTGCATCCCCCTGCAAAGAGCCAACACACCAAAGCTCTGAGGTTCTGAAGGAGTTTATGAGCCTCATTGGAGCTCTGCACTAACAGAGGCCCTCACTCTAACTGGAGAGTGCACCTCTCTGCTGGGCCGAATACCTTCGATACAGGAAGCATTTCTTGGCGATGGGAACATCCTCTAGGATTTGCAGCCCCAGCTGTCAAGCAGCCTGCTCTCTTCCCCGCGCCCTGCTCCTGAGAGCTGTGTAAGCCTGGGCAGTTCAGCCCATCTTCATACTTGACTTCAACAGGACACAGCACTATAATAACTCAGCAAGGAGCTGAGAAGGCTGAACCAGGGCCAGGGAGAAGGATGGATTTTGGAGGTTCCGCAGTGTGAGCCAAAGTGGTAGCATCACAGAAAGCTGCCTCCTGCTCCTTTCTAGGTGGGCAGCTTGTCCTTTGCCAAATGCCTGTGGCTTTGGAATTTGGGCTGCTATGGATCCAAGGATCATTTGCTTCCCTAGGAGAGTGCAGTCTGATCACATAGGGGTCAAAGTCTCATCAGGGGATTCTGCCACCACAGGGGACATGACGTGCTCCTTCCTCCATCCAGTTAGTGCCACCCGCCCCTCCCCACCTCACCCTGCTCTCCTTTGCCCTTTTCATCTGCATCACCAAGCCCCACTGCTTTGTGGTGGTGTGGTAGGTGCCCTCACATCACTCGCTGCCAAGTCTCCTGTGTCTCCACTCAGCGGGATAGTCTACTTGAAGAATGACGGCCCCTGTCAGGTGGATCATGCACAGGATATGAGAACAGAACGCTGTGTGTCTCAGTTTTGATGGAGGCATCACAACGATACATATCAGGATGGCAAAGGAAGGGGGAGGCAGGCCTCCCAGGCAGGCGTGCACAGTGTAAGAATTTACAAAGGGAAAGAGGGAGAACCTGTTCCATGATGCATGGACCCCTTACCCAGATCAAGGACACAAAACTGGGTCAGAGGAGGATCTTAAGTTGATTGAGAGATTTCTTTGGAGAGAATGATGGCAGATTGTGATTCCCCACTTTGCTCTCTTTTCAGGGATAGGGATGGGCTATCTCTAACTACTTAACTAAAGAGGGGCTCCAAGACAACCACCCAGGATGCTCTGCAGTGTGACTTCTGGAAAAGGGGGATACTGAGGACTTATGCCTGGCTCACATCTGAGAAAGAGCACAAGGACCGTAGACTAAGATCTGATTCCTGTACAGGAAATGTAGAAGTTGACAAAAGAACAACTGCTTAGTGGTAGCTGAGAGAGGCTGCTGCACAGGGCTGAGCCTGTACTCCCAAGGAACATGGCAGCTCTCCCCGTGAGCTGCATGTGAGCCACTCAGGAAAGAAAACAGACATAAGGTCTTTGTGGGCCCTGAGAGGGGTGTCTGTAAGAGGCTGAAGGTATACCCAGTGTCCAGAGGCTGAGGAAGGAATCTCAAATGGACACCTGGAACAGCGGGACAGGGAGAAGGGCCTAGCAGGGAAGTCCCATAAAGCCTGCAAAAGCATTCAGAGAAAGACTTTTCTTTAACCACTTTCCGGACCCAGAAAGCACCAGCCACCTAGCCAATAAAAATTGTCCTATTCTCTTTTTCTCACACCAATCCATGGGGTATCAAAAAAGCAGCAAACAAAAGGGGCAGGTGGGGAGAGGAGGAGAAGCATAGGGCAAGGTCCCCATTTCCACTGAAGACTTCCAGGGTGAGGCAGGTCCAATCCTGGGGGTGAAGCAGGGAAATGTTTTACATTTGTCCAGTTCGGAACTTTGGCGTGTATTGTGGACTGGCTATTCTAATTCCTCAACTGAATCTGTGCAATTGAGAGGGTCCACCAGACTCTGACCACTCAGGGATGAACATTAAGGCCTTGGAGCCTGCCAGCATTCTCCTCCAAAGGCAGAGAAGGCTCTCCCCACTGAGCTAATCTAAATGTAGAGAAAGCGACGTTCTCTTCCCTCCCCAGTCCTGCTCTTCCACATACTTATTATGATCAAATGACTATATCCATAATCAAGTCCTTCCAGACAATAAAAGTGGTCCAGAGGGTTTTATCTCTCCTCCAAACAAGGGCTCTGTCACACCCCTGCACCCCCACCAGAAACACACTGGCCAGAGAGCAGCTTCCTGAGGAGTCAGTCAGTTACCACTTGGAGGGGCAGGAGGGGCACAGAGGATTTGAATTTCCCCAGTGTGTCTTCAAACCCTTCACTGGGCTCCATGGAGTATGGTTTAGGGGTGCTGACAAGGAACTCTCCTGCTCCTAAAATTTCTCCTCCCCATTTCTCCCTGCGGCCTGCCCCGTTATAGAAATCCCATCATTCCTTTGTCACAGCCACATGTTAAAATTAGCATGTACTGAGATAGGTGAGACATTTTATGTTGACCTTTCATACCTTACTGTAAATTACTATATTTCACAAAATTTTAACCTATGTTCCTTTTTGATAAATGGGTATATTATTATTTAATATTATCACCATAAGTATCATGACTAAAACAAATTAAAGAAATTATAATATTGAATATGCTTTTTAAAAAAACCCACATGCTCTCCAGAAATTCTGATCCTTCCATCCTCAGAGCTCATGCACCTCCCAGCCCATCCTCTTATTTGATCACCACCTCAGAACTGGTTGAGAGCATCGTCGAGAAAACAAAAAAAGTAACACTGCCTGGTATTGGTTGGGCAGAGGGAGGGGGGAGAAGCAAACAGGATTGCTGATGATTGTACCAAAATAACAGGGTGTCATCTTAGGCCAAGGAGACACAGTGGGCATGTTGGGATCTTAGGGTTTAATTTTGTAACTACTGACACAGAATCATAATTTTTTCCAAAAGGATAGAGGATGATGTGTTTGGATTCAGACTGCAAAACTCTGTCTCATAAAATAGCACCTCGTCTCTTATATATAATAATTCATTATTCAGCTACAAAGATGTTTTAGGAAACCAGCTGGGAATCAGAGCATGCAGGAGGCAACTTTGAAACCAGACAGTTTCGTACCCCTTAACAAGCCGCATGACCCTGGGCACATTCCTTCCCATCTCTGAGACTATGTTCCTCCATGGTAAAAGTGGGATAAAAATAGATACCCTGAACATCTGCTGTGAAGCTTGAGCCATCACTAGAATATATGTCAAGCACAGTGCACTGCGCACAGTAGGTGTTCGATATCATTTCAGCAATTTGTGTAACAGAAGTTTTCCCCGCAGACTCTTGAATACCAAGAGGAACAAAAAGATGAGGGCTTAAGGGCCCCCACAAGATAAACTGTAAAGTGAGCAGGATTTTTCCCAAATGGTATTGATACCATCTGCCTGGAGTGTCACACAGACCCACAGCATCAGCTGGCAAACCGTGGCCCCTGAGCAGATGCTGCTTCAGTTTTGCTGTCTTGAGATCGTAGGAGATAATCTAGCCCCATCTCAGTGCAGGTTAGTGAAGGGAAGGGGTTATGGAGGCATCCAAAGGTGCTGAGTAGCTGAAGAGAAAAGAGGTGTGGAGAGAGGAAATGGAAAAGCCCCAAAAAGCTATCCTTGTCAGTTTCCCAGCCCTGCCTCAGCCTCCCCCTCCTCCCATTGCTACCGTTCCACCCCCTTCCAGACACACACAGAATTAATTTGAGTCACACAAAGCCAGTCTTGTCACACTCCAGGCCGGGAACTGACAGGCTGCATTATCTGTGCCCAGCTATTCTTTTGCTGGCACTAACAGGAAGGCTTCTTACTATCTCTGCCATCTCCCTTATCTACAGCCCCAGGTGACGGCCTCAGCGGCCTCAGCAACCACAGCGGGTGCCTCCAGCCAGGCCAGGATGGGCCCCTGCTCTGTTCCTGGAAGGGCATCTCTCACTGAGCCGCAGAGGGTGCCAGGAGTAAGGTCTCCTCCTTATTGGAGGCATTTAGGACCTGGAGGATGCAGAGAAACAGGGTGACAGCCCACCACCCGATGCCCTAGGACTGATAAGAGGAGCTTGATCCTCAATGTCCCAGGAGGTCCCAGCCTGTTGGGGTCAGAGGGACCAGTGTCATCATTCCAATATGTTAGGAGAAGTGTGGTCCTGAAGCTGTTTCTCAGCCTCTTGGTGAAACACAATCTCTCTCCTCATCCCAGGCCACTACAGAGAGCCCCTCCCCCTCACTTGAGTGAGGAAAGAAGAGTCTACAAGGATCCTACCCCTGCCCCCAGCCTGTCATGTCCAGCACCATAACAGACATTATCTTATTTAAGGCAAGATAGGCACTTCTGTTTTGTTATATAGCCTTTCAACATAGACATAATTACACATATTTTACAATTGGGAAAATGAAGGTTAAGGATGCTAATTAACATGCCCCAAATTACAAGTTTAGTAAGAAGTGAGGATTTTAACCAAGTTCGCCTGCCTGCAAAGTCAGCGCTCTTTATTACACCAACAAACTGCCCACTCTTAGAAGAGGTACACAGCACATGGGGTGGCCACGGCTCCCACCATCCGGGCAACCAGGTGATACCTATTCCTTTTCAGCACTCAGGAAAGGCTCTTTGAATTAACAATAGCTCCAAGCTTCTGTGCCACCACTCGGGTCTCACAGAGTCTGGGGAAGTCAACTCTTTGGCCCCTGGGATGCAGGCGTGTAACTGAACAACTGCACATCCCTTGCCATAGTATAAAACCATTGCTGGGGAACATCACCGAACTTGGGACCGCATCTCACAGCCCACCTTGCATCCAGGGTAGCCATGTGGCTACTCCTGCCAATGGCATGTGAGCAGAAGTGCTGTTTCCATCAACCACAGGCTGAGATTTTTTAAGAAGTAGATGATACCACATTCACTGTTTCCTTCCCCATCTGATGGGCAAAAGGAGAGGACTCCAATACGTGCCAGAGTTCTCAACCTTGGCTGCACGTTAGGTTCATCTGAGGCTTTAACAATTCCAATACAAGAGCCACACCAAAAATCACTCAAATCAGAATCTTTGGAGTGCAATCCATGTGTCAGTTTTTTTTTTTTTTAATTTTTTAAATTTATTTCAGCATATTATGGGGGTACAGATGTTTCTGTTACATATGTTGCCCTTGCCCCCACCTCCCCCCCTAAGTCCGAGTTTCAAATATGTCCATCATTTGGGTGGTGCACATTGCACTCTTTGTGCATGCATATACCCCTCCTCTCTAATTCTACAACACTCTAGCCAACAAAGCGAGACTCTGAGCAACAGAGCAAGACTCTGTCTCATAATAAAAAAATCTTGCTGAAAATCAGACCACTGCAATGAAACATTCTCTATTTCATAAATGTATGTGTCTAAACAA